>OX243827.1:2962066-3107066 GCA_945859605.1 Lumbricus rubellus
AATAGATGACAGTATATTGAAGCCAGCAGGATGGAGTTCCACCTCCTGAACCGTGCCATACCAAGGCCAGGCTCAACAGTGCTTTTTAAAGCAAGTGTCACACATTAAAAGAATGATTTAGACTGTCATTTTATGTGTGAATGTGAAGGCAACAGACTCGGCTACTGTGCTAGACAGGCGTTGACCACTTGGTTTGAACAGTCGTTTTATTATGCAGGGAGTTGAGGTTTGAGCCACCTTTTCTCCTCCTCTTCCCCTCCTCAACCCCCCCCCCCCATAGAGTTATTGTGCTGGGACCTTGAGACTCAGTTCTAGTCCTTCACTCACAATCACTCAACACAATTATTAAATTGATGTTCATTCACTGGATATTATTGATATTATTTATGAATGGTGATAATTACAGGCGGTCGCATGTCATGCATTGGTAGCAACAGACGCGAGACCACGGTCTTTTCAACAAGACCACGGTCTTTTCAGCAAGACCACGGTCTTTTCAGCGACACCATGGTCTTTTCAGCAAGACCACGGTCTTTTCAGCGACACCATGGTCTTTTCAGCGACACCACGGTCTTTTCAGCAAGATCATGGTCTTTTAAGCAGCGTCTCTCTCTATTTGTGTCCTATGGTAAAACTTGGTCGTACTCAAAGGAACGTTCCTTCAGATCTTGAAGGCGAAACTTGACCTGACGTATTTCATGCTCCTAATTACAATTTTTTCATAAACCCCAAAGCTATCATTGATATCTTGGACAGCAATGATTATGATGATGGCCATCATCATCATCACCATTTTTTGATGACCTAATGGATCATGTCAACCTCAGGCATAAAAAATTACAGTTATACTGAACCATGAATTATACATGTGATATTAATCCTTCTGTTCGCTCTACACTTCTTTCTGGTAGTCTCTCCTCTGCGTTGTCTCTTCTCAAAACCTGTTTCTTCTCGAGGGGTCTTGCGCACTGGGAGCGCCTCTGAACGGTTCGCCCTACTAGAGGCACTTTATAAATGTTTAAATACAATACAATAATCCCTCATCATAGCTAAGCTACACACAGTGATTGCATGAAATGCCGTTTTAACTGTTTACATCCAGATGATTGGATCACAACTGAATTCTTGTGGTCAGAATTCGGCTTCTTCTGCCTTGAACCTTGATGCCCTACTGCTACGGCTGCTGCTGCGGCTACTACTTTGGCGGCTGATTTGAAGTGTGATAAACAAGTTCGTTGCTATTAACTTTTTGCACCACAGGTAGGTTGAGACATGAGACCGCCCTTCCCCTCCATCCCTCCCTCCCTCCCCCGCCCCCACAGCAATCTAGAGCATTGGATAAATCACACGCCATGTTGCATGACCCAGGTCGGTGGCAGGGCAGAGCAGGGTATGTAGGGCAGGCAGAGCAGCCAGACAGGAAAGGCATAAATATGCTGCCGCTGGAAATTAGCCGGATTTTCTTTTAACCAGTGACACGATGACCTAGATGTGGAGAAGCATTATTCATCGAGTCTGTGTCTGAGTTCAAGCATGCTGTGTGTGTTGCTGGCAAAAGGAAATGGATGTCCAACGTGACTGTAGGTGCCAAGCTCACCAGCCACATAGCCACATACTGCACTACATGTATCTCATGAAACATTCTCAAAGACAATTAAGACGCACTTGTTTAGAACTGTCCGGTAGCTACGTTAAGCGCCTTCATGAGGTTATTGTAAGGTGCTATATAAATGTTCATATACATACATACATACATACATACATACATACATACATACATACATACACACATACATAGCCTGCTCGGCTGGTAGAGTTCCATATATGTATCTACGTTTTGTTGCTGTTTAAAGACACTTGTGTCATATCAAAGATGATTAGTGTCGCCCTCCTCCTTTCTCAAAACTTTGGACCGGCACTGAGAGAATACGAGAGCCGTTGCAGAGTTTGTATGTATCGTATGTGAAGACTGATAGGGGGGGGGGGGTTAAGAACCTTGCTAAGGCGCTTCCTATGGCTGGGCTGGGAGTGCTTCTGAGTAGGTTTCTTGAAGGGGCGTTATGCAAGTACATAGAATGAATGATTGAATGGATGATTGATTGATTGATTGATTGAATAAACGTGTCAGGTGCTATTTTTTCTCAAAACACTTCTTTTGAATTTGACGCAAAGCTTGAAAAACAGCTTCTGTCGATATTTACGATTTATTTTTCGAGTTTCGAAAAGCAAAAGTTTGAAATCGGACTTTAATGCGTCTTGTTTTATTGCGCACAGACATCGTGTGAGTGACATCGCTCAATAAGTGTGTCTTCAATCGCTTGTGATGAATGTGCGATTGAACACATTGCACGCTATTATAAAAGAAATACCGGTTTATCTGAAGTAGATTTATCAGACTTCCGGTATACGTAGTCGATGCTCATTCATCATCATCGTCATCATCATTGTCGTCATCATCATCATCATTGTCATCATCATTGTCGTCATCATCATCATCATCGTCGTCATCATCATCATCATCATTGTCATCAACATCATTATCCTCATCATCATCATCATCAGTTTTTGATGCCAACCATTTGGCAACTCAATGATTTCGAATAAATTATCTTAATTGTCATTCGTCAATTTGTGCATTGCTTCCGTGTTTGTCATCGAAATGATGTTTTGTCGTCATTTATGTAAATATATTTGGACAGCACAGTCTTCATCTAACGTTGTGTCATTTATCTTTATGTACCTTATGTGAAATATTGATTTGAAGAATTTTATTTCGTCAAGAGTGCAGTTGTCAGGAGAAGTGAAGAAGGCATGGAGGTCCTTTCCTGTAGAATAACTATAATTAATTAACACTGAGTGAGATATATGCTTGAGCTTATGATGTTCTCAGGCTTTGCATTTACATTAATTAATAGTGTGTGGCCCTATGTTATTCTACTATTTTTGTGTACTGCCTCATATTCAACTTATTCAACTTAACCTTATTTATGTGTTATTGGTGTCTCCTTATCTTGATGGAATTTTGATTCTCCACATTTACTTATGCAAGAATTAAGTTTGTAAATGAGCCAGCCGAGTTTTAGCGGGTCTTTTAGACCTATGTCGGCTGACTCATTGACCTGCACTAATTTAAGTTTATAACAATTCCTTGTTGAAGTTTTGTTCTTGTTAATGTCTGTTACTGTTATGTGAATGTTGATGTGACATTGCAAGTCAATAAATGAACAAAATGAAAATGAAAACACTTGCTCAGATCTTCTCTGGTGCACTATATACCGTAGTGTTTCTGCCCTAAACTTGAAGTTACCTTATAGTGATGTCTTGATCATTATGATAGCTGCACTATAATAGATGTGCACTATTAAAACCATTAGGGTCCATTTGATCATCAGTAGCTGTTTGTCCCTTGGTCCTACCTGGTACTCTGGGTATGTCCTGCATATTGACATGCATGTTAAGTACCTGCCCACAATAGAGTCCCACTTATTGACTGCTGGGATTGATAAAATGAAAGTTCACATTGAAATCAGTTGACAGTGTTGAGGGCTTGGTATCACTTCACTATAGACCATGAATAAATGCTGAGGTCCTTGAGGTACTTAAAGCAACCAGGGGCAGGTGAGATGTGACAAATTTTTTACGAATTATTTATTAGCCACTGATGACACGTGTTCTGAAGGCGAACTTAGATTAATTAATGTGAGAGGAGAATGGGGAAGTTTTCACTGACAGTGACCTTTGGTGCAGGTTTCCCATGTTCTAGGGCCTCTAGGCATAGCTGTATGGTGGAAGCAGAACTTGTTAGTGCCATTATTTGACAGGTTTTCTGATGGCTAATCAGAAATGGACTGAATTAAAAGTCTGCATGTTGTTTTTAAAACATGGAAATAATTAAGTCAGGCATCAATTATATATTGGAACATTTGTACATGTATTCCAGATAACGATGGCAATTTACTAGACCTGTGATTTTAATGGCAAGTTGTCCTGCAGCATTTCTGTTTCAGATGATAATTAATTCAATACGCAAAGCAGTTTTGTACAACGAAACTGCTCTCTGTGTATCTGCAGTTTAATCCTTGAATTCTGTGCTTAATGCATGATTGTGCTAATACTTGTTGAAATATTTCGATGACGGGATGCATGTTAGAAAGGAAAAAAATTGACAGAAATGTTTCCAGGGTGAACCATTAAATCATCATGACGATGTAAATTGACATCTTTACGTGGAATACAATTGTTTCACATCCAATTGTCTCAGTGTTTTATCTTTATGTGAACTGATCGAGTGGCAGGTTGAGGCTGCCACCTGTATTTCTGTTCATTTGTATATATTGATGTCAAATGCCAATTGATATTATTTGCTCTGTATCAGGTGGTTTATTTCTAAACATTGTCAGATTAATACAAGATTAGTTTAATTGATGATTTATTGGAAGTGAAGCAACTGTCCAAGGCCATTTTCAACAACTATTATTGGTATAGAAATAACAAGGATTTTACCAATTCTTCAACCTTTCTTCGTTTGCAGTAGTGCGCCACCGAGAGTGCCATCAATGTTTTTCAGTTGAGTTACTAAATGCCTAGATAGGATATGATGTTAATTTATATAGCACCACTTAGGTATCCAGAAACGCTGCTGCACAGATGCGTAATCGTAAACTCTGACATTCTAAAGCAATACTCTACATGGATGTCTGCAGACAACTTTTGCATGAAGAGGATGAACGCAAAGGTCCTGGTTACATTTTTTGAGCAAGACCTTTAAGAATGCAAAATGCATGAAATTAAGAACATGGGTTTTTTTCATGGAGGTTTCTTAATGAAAATTTCCCAGTTTCACATTGTGCATCATCATAACTATCACTATCATAATCTATAATCATCATTATCATCAGTGCTTTAGTGCAAAGAAATTTGTTAATTATAACCAGAAGTAACAGTTAGAAAGTACGGTACTTGTCAATCTTCCAGGAGAGGCAAGTGCCCCTCTCTCCTGTCCGTATGATGAGAGAGAAAGAGGGGCAGAGTAGGAACTGTTAATATGGTATTTAAATGTCATTAGTCAGTGTTTTCTAGACTTTCCGTGTTTGCCAGACAGCACCCACTGTGACCTGGCGTTGTTGCATCCTGGCTGTTTAGTATAAATGTGGCTGTGGGTATTAACCAGATAGGATGATAAATTATTATTGTTTTGTGGAAGAGACTTATATATCAGATGAGCTGTGAGGTGATAGGGGCCTCTAGCCTCCTATCTGTCAGACATTGTGGCGTCGGTTTGGCTATTAGAGAGACAGAGAGAGAAGGGAGTGGAGGGAGGGGTTAACAATTAGAGATTAGAAGGTCTTTTAACTAGGACGACAACCACAGTTATAGGACAGTACTATGCAGGCCTTAACTTGTGTTGTGGGCCTACATTACACCTAGCTAGGGTCTTTGCCACAGTACTATGCAGGCCTTAACTTGTGTTGTGGGCCTACATTACACCTAGCTAGGGTCTTTGCCACAGTACTATGCAGGCCTTAACTTGTGTTGTGGGCCTACATTACACCTAGCTAGGGTCTTTGCCACAGTACTATGTAGGCCTTAACTTGTGTTGTGGGCCTACATTACATGTTGGGTCTTTGTCACAGTACTATGTAGGTCTTAACTTGTGTTGTGGGCCTACATTACATGTTGGGTCTTTGTCACAGTACTATGTAGGTCTTAACTTGTGTTGTGGGCCTACATTACACCTTGGGTCTTCGTCATTGACCAGATTAGAAGGTCCTTTAACTAGAACAACAACCATAGCTATCCAAGGGGTACTATGTAGACCTTTGGTACTATGTAGACCTTTGGTACTATGTAGGTCTTCGGTACTATGTAGGCCTTCACCTGTGTTGTGGGCCTGGGTTCCAGGTTGGGTCTTTGTCAGATATGGGTGTTAAACTCAGATAACAATGGAAGAGTTATTGAAGAGATTTGTCTTCATTGTTCTGTGTGGCAAAACGGATTGCTCTAGGAGAATTGTTCATCATAGTTGTTCATTGCGTGATTCCTGCTGGTAGACCTACTTTACCTTACCTTACAGCACCAGTCCATACATCTATAGTCTTAAACTTGGTTTTCTGATTAGCCGGGTAAGTCCGAGCTGTATTACCTCAATTGTGTATGACTAGATTTCTATGTTAGGAAGACTGGTTGTCAGTGTAACAGTTTCGATCGTTTGGGAAACACAGGGGATCTGTGTTGGTGCAAAGGACCAATATGGCAAGTGCAGACCACATTATTTAGCCCGTGGGGTTTGGGACTCTAATCAGAAGGTGTGGCAGCAAAGTCCGGGCCACAATAAGGTCCTCAGCTTATGAGACTGACTTATTTAGGAATTATTTCATCTTGGAATTTTTGGGTGTGATTTTTGTGAATTTTCAGATTGTTTTCTGATACATATAATTTGCAACTTGATACCTGATGAACTACCCAATCTAATCTAATGTCGGTGACGTTTATAGTTGACTATGCTCATTCATTGAACAAATCATGCAGCACAATAATGCAAAGTGCTGACATGAATTGCTTTGCAGACAATGTTATAAATATGAACACAGAATCCAAATTTATCGAAAGCAAAGAACGTGGACTACTTCAATCTGTTGGATCCCTGCTGTTGGGAGATTGGGGCCAATTTAGTAAGCCTCATATGACTTTGGTTATGATTAATGCATCTATAGACTGCTATTTATAGGTCACTCTCTACTCTGTGGTCAAGTTCTGCATCAGTAGTGTCAATATTTGATGCAGGACTCACACACGACGAGATAGCAGTCGTCTGCATATTTGAAATTCAATTGCTAGCATAATAAATATAATTCAGCTTTAATCCTGAAATTAAGGTTAGAAAGTTGACCGGCTCAAGACCAGACACTGTATAATGCATGCATTAATGCACTCATTAAAAAACTATACAACAGAACTTTGTACAATGCAATCGGTTCTGCAGGAAAGTATTAACCCAATTACATGTGTAAACAGAATGAAGGTATATTGGCATGGTTATGGCACTGCAAGGCCATTGTGCCTTACTATATTGATTAATTAATTTATTTATTAGTTTATTTAATTATAAATGGCTTTGATCCTTCATTACTGATCTATCTGCTTTCTGATGGCAGGCCTTATAAATGTTTGTCATAACTACAATGTAGTGGCGCATTATTATAAAGCTCGTACTTTTAGAAAGCTGGTAGAAAGCTGTTACTATTAGAAAGCTGGTAGAAAGCTGTTACTTTTAGAACGCTGGTAGAAAGCTGTTACTTTTAGAAAGCTGGTAGAAAGCTGTTACTTTTAGAAAGCTGGTAGAAAGCTGTTACTTTTATAAAGCTGGTAGAAAGCTGTTACTTTTATAAAGCTGGTAGAAAGCTGTTACTTTTAGAAAGCTGGTAGAAAGCTGTTACTTTTAGAAAGCTGGTAGGATACTGTTTTGTGGGACTACATTTGACATGTTGTGTTCTATGGCAGATGAGAGCAGTATATATACTCAATGACCCCCAGCATGTCATCCATGATCTGCTCCCACGAGAACTGGTAACTGGATACTCCTCTCAGGCTTTGGTCACATAGTTGAGAGAGATGCCAGGATGTGTGATTCGTTGACTGGAAAATAATTTTTTACCAGGATATTGTACAGATGATTTTTTTACACTTCAGTTGTTTCATTCAGATTTATCTTTTAACCCGTTACCCGTTCACTTTTAAATTTTAAGCCCGTTTTCAGCCGATATTCTTGGGGCAAACGGGTAAAAGATTAATTAACTCTTTTAGTTGCTAATTGTTATTTTGATGTATTATCAACAGTGTTTCATGTTCTTGTGAGTGCGTACAGTGAAGTTATAAAGAGTAAAATTAATTACTTAAAAAAATTTTAATATAAAATAATTCATCATACCTTAGTGTACTTCAAAACGACTTAGATAACAGTAATATTTCTTTTTTTAAATATATGGAAGCATATAGTGTGCACTGTATCTAGTGTAGTGTAGTGTGGTCTACTAGCAAGAGTTTGGAATGAACCGAATGAGCAGAATTCCTTATTTGCTATATAATCAATCAATCAATCAATCAATCGATGGTCTTATTGTAACCAACCAATGGTACAAGAATGCGTTATTCCTGTGCATTTATTCTTCGTTTTCAATTCTAGACCAAGTTCTGTTCTTTCATCCCAACACTGAAGATGTTGAGGGGGAGGGGAAGACGTGGCCACCGACCCATCTATATCTGCCCTTCAAGCAAATCACACACACACATAGATTACATGCAAGTAGAGTACATACAAACCATGAGCAGAAGTAATCGATTGACATCCGAAATGTTGTCCTACATTTCACCTATATACTTTGTCTCAACAGCAGCAGTAGCAGGTGTGCAAACAGCTGGTGCAAAGTGGTGGTAGTGGTAGTAGGAAGAGGAGGATAAGAAGGTGGTGGGGTGGTTGTGGTGGTGGTGGTCTCAGATTGTCCTTGTAGAGGTCTACAGTGCATGTTAAAATGGAGCAATGGCAGATTGCTATTAAGATATGTCTTTCACATGTGCTAATGCTGCTGTGATTTTAATTCTAGGTACATGTTCAATCGAAAATTTCCAGTCCTCTGTGTTACAGTAGTGTGTGAGGAACTGTAGCCTAACTCAATGATATATGCAGACTACAATAGATACGCAGACTACAATAGATTCGCAGACTACAATAGATTCGCAGACTGCAATAGATACGCATACTACGATAGATACGCAGACTACAATAGATTCACAGACTACAATAGATACGCATACTACAATAGATACGCAGACTACAATAGATTCGCAGACTGCAATAGATACGCATACTACGATAGATACGCAGACTACAATAGATTCACAGACTACGATAGATTCGCATACTACAACAGATTCGCAGACTGCAATAGATACGCATACTACGATAGATACGCAGACTACAATAGATTCACAGACTACAATAGATACGCATACTACAATAGATTCGCAGACTACAATAGATTCACAGACTACAATAGATTCGTTTTGAACGTTTCAACAACGGTGGCTTCTCCTGTCCTGCTTGCACTTGAGTCACAAGACTCTCTTGAGCATAACGAGGTGGTTACTACAGATAGAAAAGTGCACTGGTGCATAGAGGAGGCACTTCCGGATCTTCAGCTGGCCATCAGTGAATCTCAAAATCCAGATCATGTGCAAGATTTGACTTTTAATCCCAGCTTTATGCGTCTCTGCCTAATTCTGGTTATTCACAATGTTAGCAAGTGCATGACATCCAAGCGCCAAGAGTTTGGAAGGTTGATTATTCTTATCTTATCTAATCTTATCTGACAATTTATAAAGCGCTCCTTGCAGCAAGAGCCTTTCAGAAGCGCTCCCAGTGCGTTCATCTCCGAGAAAAAAGGCAAGTTTTTAGACGAGAGAAAGATGAGGATACACTACCAGAGAGCAGAGCGAACTGATGGGGGAAGCCCATTCCATAGGGAGGGACCAATGTAGGCAAATGATCTGGATTGCGCCATGGCGGTCCTGACTCGCGGGACAAAGAGGTCAAGCCGATCAGAGGACCTAAGAGGACGCAGCGAAGTGGCAGAAAGGGGGCGAAGTATCTGATCACACAGATACTTCGGAGCAAGACCCATTTGAGACTTGATGACCAAAATTAGGACCTTAAATTGTATGCGGGTCGAGAATGGAAGCCAGTGAAGTTGTTCAGTCATGAATGAAGAAATGTGGGAGAATCGAGGAAGGCTGGCAATGAGCCTAGCGGCAGCATTGAGTACAGATTGCAGAGGAGCTAGGCGAACCTTGGGTAGACCAATAAGGACAGAATTACAATAGTCAATCCGAGAACATACAAAAGCATGAACAATTGAGGTAAAGATCGAAGATGTGACAGATTTGCGAATAGCCCTGAGACGCCTTAGCTGGAAGTAGGAAGAGCGAGTAAGATTGGCAATGTGCTCAGTGAAGGTAAGAGAACTATCTAGGGTGACACCTAGGTCACGAACACTGGAGGAGAAGTTGAAGTGAGGAAAAGTTTGAGAGAGCAGTGTGTAGTCAAGTTTTTGAAGCTATTGAGGAGTGCCAAACCAAATCAACTGGGTTTTGGAAGAGTTCAAAGGAAGACGATTAGATGACATGTTAACATTGCCATTTGCACCATGCGTCTAACTATTGAACTTGCATTTGTAACATGAATTCGTGCACACTTCTCGACTTCGATTAGCGACTTTGAAAGTCTGTGCTTCTTGTTCAAAATTCACGATGTGCCGACCCAAAACTTCTCGAATGAGAAAAATAATGCGGGAAGTACGTACCAAATTTTACGAACGCTGCAAAGCAGGAACGAAAAGAAGTGAATGGCTGGAAAATCGAATGTTGCTGGGGCCGATCTACGTATGGACACGATCTTGATTGTGATCTTGATTGCGATCTTGATTGCGATCTTGATTGCGATCTTGATTGCGGTATTACCGTTCTCGATTTGACATCCAGTATCGCTGATCGAGATTTAACGATGAAGTAGTAAAATAAGTTCTTGATTATTAATTGAACGGCGACAACGTCGTGTCACTTTGTCACTTTGTCATTTTGTCATTTCCATGAAGGTTGATGGATTGTGTGAAGGTCGTGAGCCAAGTCATTTGTTATTCTTGGCGTTGTCATTAGCTTCTTCGTTTGTCTGGTCAACGGGAACAGCCGCTCTAAATCAGAATCGATATAATGTTGTTGTCTGCGCGTGCGTGTGCAGTGGGTCTGGTCGAGTTCTAGCATAGACAAAATTACACATCTTACATTTCATTACATTGTGGGGATCCGGTAGCGCATTGGTTAACATGCTTGCATGGAGAGCGAGAGTTCGAACCCACGTTAGGCGGACTCTCTTTGTTGGCTGCTATTAGCGCCGTGTAATTGCATAGCTGCCTGTTCTGTTAGTAGTTAAGTTTGATAATTAATTAAAATTACTTGTACATGTAAAGCGCAGTGAGTTTGAAAGTGTTTCATTCAAGAAAAATTATTATTATTATTATTTATTTATTTACTGAGTCTATGAGAATTGTAAACACACAACACGCGTGACACCAACTCTTCTTTCTTTTGACATTGATTAATTTTTAATTCATGATTCTGGCAAAATTTTCTCCATGCATCAGCATTCCAACGCTTTAAAACATCTAAGCCATCATTAATATCGCTGATGTTTAATGCAACAACTGCACTTCTTGTAGAAGAAATGTAGAATTAGGTCTCAGTATAAACTGAGATATTGAAGCTCTAGCTTATTCATCATTATTAATATCGCTGATGTTTAATGCAACAACTGCACTTCTTGTAGAAGAAATGTAGAATTTAGTCACCCGTAGTATAAACTGAGATATTGAAGCTCTAGCTTATTCATCATTATTAATATCGCTGATGTTTAATGCAACAACTGCACTTCTTGTAGAAGAAATGTAGAATTAGGTCTCAGTATAAACTGAGATATTGAAGCTCTAGCTTATTCATCATTATTAATATCGCTGATGTTTAATGCAACAACTGCACTTCTTGTAGAAGAAATGTAGAATTAGGTCTCAGTATAAACTGAGATATTGAAGCTCTAGCTTATTCATCATTATTAATATCGCTGATGTTTAATGCAACAACTGCACTTCTTGTAGAAGAAATGTAGAATTTAGTCACCCGTAGTATAAACTGAGATATTGAAGCTCTAGCTTATTCATCATTATTAATATCGCTGATGTTTAATGCAACAACTGCACTTCTTGTAGAAGAAATGTAGAATTAGGTCTCAGTATAAACTGAGATATTGAAGCTCTAGCTTATTCGAGCATTCTGGCAATATGAAATTTCCAGTGGGACTAATTTTTTAGTGTGATTGACATAATTTTTATATTATAGTGCAACTTCATTTGACCTTGCTCCCTTTCAACAAAAGCATTGCGCAGACCTGCATTCTTGAACCTGTACTCTGTGCATAGCAGGCCAAGCTCTAGATTGAACTATGACTACAAAATGGACATTATTTATTCATTTCTATTGCTGGGAGATGACTGACATCAGGAGCTGATGGATGAATGAATGAATGAATGAGTGAGTGAGTGAGTGAATGAATGAATGAATGCCAGATGTCGCTAGAGTAGAGGGAGGGAACTTAATGGGCCACATTAGATTCCGAATATAGAAAATAAGAAGTTGACTATTGGAGGATGAAATGGTTGGGGTTGACACCTTAAAAGTAAACCTTATTCCATAGCTAAAAGCACCTATACCGATAGCCGTAGAAAAAATGATTCTGAAGATCACTGGATTCATTCATTTTATGGACTTATATAGCACCCCTTCGAGAATGCTGCTCAGAGGTGCTCCCCAGCCCAGCCACGGCAAAAAGAAAAAGACGAGAATTATGAAACAAATTTTGATAAATCTTTCAAATCTTTTTCAGATTGTACCACAGGTTGGGCATGGTCGTGATAGTTGTGGTAGGATGCTGAGTGAAGAAGGCATTGATGATAAATGGCAACATTGGCTAATATTCTAATTTAGAAGTGCTGCAGCTTGAGACGAGAATTGTATATACGGGAGCATATACCTATCAAAGATCCTTCTCCTCCTCCTCCTCTGTTTCTTGCATCACTTTCCATCGGTCTGATCTGGAGCATGGGAATTTTCCACCGTGGTATTTACTATTTACAAAGTTGTCTTAGGGATCCTCTGAGATAGATAGATGGCCAATAAACATCGAGATGTATTAAAGGAAAAGCATTCAGAAGTGATGTATGCTACAGAAAATTCCTTTCTTCATTTGCATACTTATTGTTTGTTTGTTTGTATGTGCACTTGTTATAGCGCCCCTTCAAGCTCTCTACTCAGAGGCGCTCCCGATGCAGAGTGGACACTGCATCGGAGTTTCACGCCGAAGCGCTGAGCAATTGTAAGTGAAGGACTTGCCCAAGGTCCTTACGCGGCGAGGTGGATTCGAACCGCGGACCTTCCGGCTCCAAGGCAACGACGCCACCACTAGACCACCGCGCCCCACTTATGTAAGTCAGCTGCCAACGTTTAGATATGTAGCTGATAGATCTATTATGGATGACTAGAACTGTGTTTCTATTTATTATACATGTTCAAAAAATAACGCTATATAAATGTCTGAGCAGTTGTGAAGATGATGTGAGTGAAGGACATGCTCAATGTTCCTATACAAGTAAATAAAATCACAGAGTAGACTACATAGTCTGGAACTGTGCTGTCGGCAAGGCGTAAAGTGTGGCAGGACATTCATGGACTGCGTCCTGGCACTTATTTTCAAATCTCTATGCCGGTCTGCCACTTATTTGTCAATGGCCAGCACACCTGAAAATATAAGGAGGTCCTGGCACTTCTTTCGGAAAGGTAAGGGGCGTCCTGGCACTTCTTTTTTTACACTTTTAGCACTGTCTGTCGGCATTTACAGGCGAGTGTTCTAACCATTGGTGTAGTATAACTGTTCTCGCTACAGCAGTGTCGGAAGAAGTCAAGAGTAGGCAAGTTTTTTAACGGACGATTCTTCAGTTTAGATGCAACGTTTTAAGTACGTGGATCTGCCTTTGCTGAGCACTGGTAACTGTGGCATGAGAGCGATGGGGATGGGGAATGGGGGAATGGGGATGGGGGAATTGGGATGGGGGATGTGAATGGGGTGGAAGTTGATTCTAGGCAGATGAAACGGAGAAGACGGCTTGCCAATTATCGGATTCCTGTGAACTCCTGAGCTGTGCAATAACTGCAGAAGAAGAAGAAGCAGCAGCGCTGTCTTGTATTTTTGGATCCGAGTTCTTAATGAGCGCCACTGTCTACCAGCTGTCCCAACAGATGGCTCTCCTCCGCTTTCTTTGCTGCTATTTCAGTTGAATGGTGTGGTGCCTCTTTTACTGCACCTCGTTTACTTACCTTGCTTCTTTTAGTAATTAATACCTTGTCTCCTTGCATTGTTTATCGCTTTTCTTTGTACGCGAAAGTTTGTCTATTAAAGTGGTTTTATAGAAGTCTTGTCTTGTCTTGTCTTGTCTTGTCTTGTCTTGTCTGTCTTCAACCTTCCTCGATTCGAGGGTTGGTCGCTTCATGGACACGTCTTCACCGCCTTCTCCTGTCCTCCGACTCTTTTAGTATCCGCTCGAGTGGTAGTTCAGTACCTCTGTTGTAGGTTCCAGAACTTTCACAATTTATGGTGCAATGCAACTGTATGCCGATTGCTGTGCTCTGCTGCCACTGGAGATTTACAGGTTCCTTGCTTCTATGCATACAGGCAACTGACAGGGTTTTCTTGTTCATCACAGACCTTCTGGGAGCAAACACTCTTGCTTTTACTTGCCTTTTTCAATTGGCTATTTGATTTTCGTACCGGTAGATAGACAGTGTTTTAGTTGTGAGCATAGCGCACAGTTTTTGGTTTATAGCTACAGTGGCCATTTATTAGGTCTGTGAGATAGCATTGAAAGCAAGGTTGTTGTGAGGTGCCTTGAAGGTTTTATTTCAATGTTTTTGTACATAATTCTGTCACTGTAAATTGAGAAATTGTCTATCTGAATATATGTGTATATATATATATTCATTGATCCTGTTTTTTGTTTCTTCACCTAGTGTCTGATTGTATACACGCCGTCTGTGCTTAGGTGATACCGTACACGTTCCTTTATGTGCCAAGAATTCATGAAGTCGTGTCATGATATCATTCTGCTCTAGTCGTGAAAATTTAGGTTTTAAATTTTAATTAATTAACCTGTGGCTTTTGTGGTGGTAGTGTCTGATACACGAGCCATGTCTGCAATAATTGTCTAAGAGTGTTCAATGTAGTCCTCCTCCTGCTTTGAGGTGGGGGGAAGTCAGATTTGTGAGGGGGGCGGGGAAAACGACTGTTTTGGGCGGACACTGATGACACTCTTTCACCAGACATTTGTTCTGATGACTTTTTTAGTCTTTCTGCTTTAATATCAATTTCCGTACTTTAAAATCTGATGACTTTTGTAGTAGATCATGCCTACATTTTTGTTGGAAGGGGAATGTTGCATGCAGTGTTTTTCTGGTGGGGGATAAATGGTACATAAATGCATGCGAGCAACATCTCCGGATTTTTCTGGGGATGTCATTCTTGGGGGACAACTCCCCCCCCCCCCTGAGACGTCTGGATGAAGCACTGCAGGTCTAATACATGAGCAGTCATCAAACGACTGCAGACGAAACTCAAGCGAGGAGATGGAAAGTCTGCGGAGGAGCCATGATAGACTTCTAGATACTTTAGCATCGGCCGAGCTAAGAGAGAACCTTGAAAAGAGATTGGTTTTAAGTTGTTACTGGCCAAATGTAGCATGTCGGTTGTGCATTGGCGAACCATCTGAGGGCCAATATCTCATCTCTGATTTATATATTTATACTAGCTGAACCCGGCCACGCGTTGCTGTGGCTGAAAAGAGCATCCAACCATCCCTCCCTACCTCCCCCAACCCCCACCCCTCCTCTTCCCCCTCCCCAACCCTCCCCCTTCGCCTGCCCCTCCCCTTACCCTCACCTCCACCTCGCTTATGACGTCACGGCACTCGACCTCATTATATGTTTCTTCTGCGACGTTTAAAATTGTATACGTCAAATAGTGGACGAATTTGATCAAATATTGTTGTTAAAGGTTGCGTTTTTTGGGGAAAAAACCATTCAAAGAACACTCGCGTATTCGAATGGAACGTTTTGGTGAGATTTTGAAAAGAATCGGTGCGTTACTTTGGCAGATCCTATCATTTTCAATTTGCTGCGAACGCCGTTACATTTTTATTTATATATATATATATATATATATATATAAATATGTCTCACCTTAGACCGTTGAAAAAGAAGGAAGAGCATCACAGCTGGGTTTTTTTATCGTCTTCCAGCGCATTTTTTATATGAAAACATTCATTACCGCTTTTTAAATGGTACTCCACAGGGAATTGAATTAATTACTTCCGGAGAACATCGTTTGCTGTTGATTCGTCCATTTTTAATTATTCATCTAATTATTCATCTAATTATTCATCTAATTAATTATTCATTACGTTGTCTGCTTTGATTTATTCTCGAGAACTTCTGTGTTGTCTGCAGCTGATGATGATCTGAAGCTCATTAAATTCAAACTGGTCGTCGGTTGACTCAGGCATGAAGGTCTCAAATTTCGGAGTCCGCAGCTGAGGAGTCCGTACTTTTTTTTATATTATTTGGGTCTAATCTAAGTATTTGCGTATTCCAGTTTAATCTGTTGTCTGACTGATGTTTTTTTCTTTCGTTCTCTGGCCAATCAGTTTTCAGTGGGATGATAATTATAATCGTGCTTTCTCGGTCATTTGCAGCATGGTATGGAATGCGCTTCCACTGTTTATTCGCTTTATGCCTAGTGTTTGTTTGCTCAGATGCATTTTATTGTATCCTTAAAGTCGGTCCTTTGGAAGAAACTTTAGGGACCCACACACACATGCAAGGGGAAGACATTTTACTAGTGTTTAATAAAATAATAATAATAATAATAATAATATTTTTATTATACCATCATTTATTTCCGTTTCGAACTGTGCAATACCAATTGGCTGTGCGTGATGAACAGTGAGCACCTGACAAGCACGACTTCACAAGCATAATGTGCTAATTGTTTCCCACAACTAAAACTAATGTATATTGGTAAGACCAGTCGTTCTCGACCCCAGTGAGTTGTGCGAATGTACCCCTGAAGGCTACGGCATTAAGTTATTATTATTATTATTATTATTATTATTATTATTTTTTTTTTTTTTTAGCGCCCGAGGTAGTAAGGATCCCTCGGGCTGTAAAAGTGTAAAATAATAAAATCAGGTTATAGGTTCTCGTCTCCCACGTAGTGCTCAAAAGTGCCTCTGAATGCCACGGCGTTAAATCGTTGCGTGCAAATTGACAAGCGCTGGAAAAGGTGCATGGTTTCTCTATGGTCGCCCGTTGCCTCTGTCATGCGGCGGCCCAACTCCTGGAGAAACTCTAGACCTATTATTATTATTATTATTATTATTTGTCAAAACTAATCGTGAACATGAGCAAAAAGACTTATTGTGTACATACTACACTGGGCAACATACCGTACACGAATCTTTTATCCAATTTACATTAAAAATATTCTTATATTGAGCAAAGATATGCTGTTACAATTAATGAAAAGGTTGTGTCAGAGAGCTCTCATCGTAACAGCAAGTCAGCAACATGTTTATGAACAAAGCTAATGACGTAACAATGGTGTTTGTAGACCAAGGATTGTGGTCATAAAAGCACAGAGCTATTGTCATAGCAACAACTGCATGCATGAACAAAGGGCTCAAGTCCATGTGGTCATAGCCCACATTGTCTTTTCAAAAGCTTTGGAGGCTATTAGGAATTGCTGCTCTCTGTGCTAACCAATGTGATGTTAGATATCATTTACAGCCAGATTATTACATCAGTTGGCAAGACCATGTATTGTTTAAAAATAACTGGAGAGAGGGTCCCCAGTGGCAGGCCCACACACACTTGTAGAGCCATCCATTGGGTTTCCAATGTTGAGATATTTATTATGTTTCATACAAGTGGTTTATGTCGAAGCAAGACTCGGTGGCCTTGTTCATAATTCATTCACTCTTTCAAGTATTTATATAGCACCTCATCAAGGAAACTACTCAGAGGTGCTCCCAACTCCAGCACGGGCAAAAAGAAACGTTTTCAAGTGCTTATAGAATATGTGAGAAAGTGATATTGTGGGACAGGTGCAGTTCAAGAGAAAGACTGTTCCATTCTGCTGAGCGAATTGAGGAAAAGACTTTGCATGAAGTAAGTACGAGGAAACGGGACTGAGAGCATTTCCCCTTCCCACTTAAATGGTAAAATGGTAATGGTCGTATGGAAGTCATATCAGTTAGATATGGGTACAAGTCCTTCATTTGGATCTTATCTCAGTTATTCACATATTTATATATAAATACGATTTATGATCCAGAGTTGGTTTTCGTGATTATTACATGTCAAGTTCTTGTTAGATTTTCATGTAAGTAATTGTTACATTAGAAATGTTGAGCTGTGTTTACAAAATGTATATCAAGAATTTTATGCAGTGCCATTATGTCGTCAATTGCTTCTTACAAAGTACTTAGGTGATTCATTGTTGTGAAGTCCTTTATAAGGGTGCAACATTAATGTCTTGACAGATGTATAGGCCTACTCTATATAATATATATAGATAAACATATACCAGTGTATATATATATATAATTATATATGTATATGTGCGCACGCACACATATATAATATACATGTATACTATATATGTATTATGGTATATGTCCAAACGTAAACCTGCTTTTATGTCAATGTTTTGATAGATATTTTGATTCACTATTTTCATTTAAGTGACTCATCACTTTGTGAAAATTCTTTCATGTGGATTTATCGCAACATGTATTAAAATTACCTTGCTCAATGAAGAAGTTAATGCTTCAGTTGAATTGACTTTTTGATATGGCTTAATACAGCATGATGTTTAAATGCAGTGCTTCAGCGTGGGTAGACGAATGGGCAAACCAATATCGTTACCCATGAGATTTTATGTATAAACGGATAGTAATTTCTTCATAAATCGGTAGTTAGATTGTTTACTGGGTGAAAGCGAATGGGAAGTGACGTGCTGTTTATTTGCTGCAGGTGAAAAAGCAAGCCACACACATCAGACGGGATTAATTTTATTTTAAGTGTTGAGGGAAATAACGAGTTCTTCCAGGTAAGGGGAGGGTGGGGGGCGACGAGAAGATTGCAGACAGATGTAGTGAGAGGTGAAAGGGTCAAATTGATGGAAGTCGAGACTGCAGGTAGAAAGCCAGGGAATCTAATTTTTATCAGCTGCTGCCCATCAATGTTAACACACCAGGCTCCATATAAATTGTGTTTTCGATGGTTTTTATTATTTTATTATTTGTGCAGGAAATATTACTCGATGATATCATGGAAGTGCGACTGTTCATGATGAAAGATGGTTGATATTCTGGAAGCGATCATGATGATTAAGACGAAGTTTGTGGCCTCTGTTAGCATCTGACGACATCATGTGCATTGTGCACGATGTTAGACGGTGTAGAATGATATGTAATTTGTTTTATTCAAAAAGATTTAGTTGTCACATCGCAACTTGTTGCATGAATTATAAGGAAATTAAAAGTGGACCAAACTATCCGTTGAACTGCAAGATGCCCCTTTACCTGGAAGAACTCAGTTTTCCCCCAAAAACTCCGGGAAAGAGTTTTGCCGGTTCTTGGAGCTAACATTGAGAACAGTTCGAAAAAGTACCAAAAAAGTATGATACTTGAGAGATGAGATTACCGTAAAGTCATCTTTCATGATGACAGATTTTTTACAGCAGGAAGCTTTCCAATTGGACGTGTCATTCAACAGGAAGCCAGTGCAAGGTTTCCAACCTGTTCTAATATGTGAGAAGTGTGTGGCTGGTCAGCCTGGTTGGCCATTTCTTCTTTCACTGCTGGGTTGAGAGTAAAACAGAAACCAAAAAATAAAATTGCTGAGTTCCATCCAGGTTTTGCATATGTTGATGTCATGGGAATAACGACTTTAAGGATGATTTCCTGGTGTAAAGAATCTTCGGACTGCAAGATTAACAGAATCCAAGATTGGCCTTATCAGATCCGTGTAGTATTATGCTGCTTCAGGCATTTTATAGTGTGCTGCACCTGTTTGTATGCGAAACATTGTTTTGAAAATATTTTGTGAAATATTTGCTTATTTCGTTATGAACCGCTTGCATCTTTATTATTTGTTTTCAGCAGCAAATAGGTCAGTAGCTGCACAGTTGGACAGCACACGTGTCTGTGAATTTCTACTGCATCTCTTATCCTGTGATCATTTGAAATGAGCTCATTATATCGGGCCACATGTCAGTGATATTAATGTTATACAATACGCACTGCCACCTTTTCCAAGATATTTACCTGTAGATTACTTGATCTCTGACCGTCTTAATATCACCTAGAAATAGCCGCAACGAATGCCCTACAGCGGCGGTTTGTGTGTATGAGTTAGAATTCTCGTGTTTCATACAAATTTTGGCTATTCTCGTAACGTCGGGCAGAAGTTTTCCATTTCGGAGGAGGATCGGGATACGAGGATCAGCGTTGGAAAATCTGTTGCTGGACTCGACTTGTGTTTATGGATTAGTAGCAGACGATATTTTTAGGAGCATCTATCTGGTGCAGACATCTCTTGTCGTTTATCTGCGAGAACGATTGTTTGACCTCGATGTTTTCTTTTTGTTTTTGTCTTTTACAATTTTAGATTCACAGCATCGTCCATTGTAACCTGAGCTGCATGTTTTGTTGTCCTAGTAGTTCTTCATATCATGTTGTATACATAATGAGAATTTACAACGCTATTCAGAGGAGGCGCTCTAGGCGTGATAGCCGTGAGGAAATAAGAAAGTCTTGAAGCAGAGAAGGGCAGAAGATGATACCTCCAAAAAGATCTTGCAATGAGGTGGATAGAGGGGTGGAGGTCAATTGCAAGAGGGGCTCACATTGTATGTGAGAATTTATAAAGCGCCTCTTGCAGCGTTCAGAAGCGCTCTCAGCATGATAACAGCGAGGAAATAAGAAGCAGAGAAGGGCAGAAGATGACACCTCCAAAGAGGGAGGGAGGTTGCAAGAGTAGCTCATATTGTATATGAGAATTTACAAAGCACCCTTGCAGTGTTAGCTCATAATTGAGAAGCGATCTCAGCGTGATAGCTGTGAGGAAATAAGAGAGTCTTAAAGTTATCAGTAGCATAAAATACTCTGTTGACTTCCAAATTTCTTTACTGTGGAGCACGATGGCCTATCGGTTACAGCTCTCATCTTGTGATTAGAAGAGAACTCGTAGCCAGTCATCATTGTACAAAAAAGGTGTTGGATATGAGAGCAGTAGTACATGTTGCTTGCCACTGTTGAGCCAGTTGACTCTATAGTAGCCTACTTCATTGACAATTGCTCAGCGTACACCAAGTGCTTTTGTGGTAGAACAGTTTTCATGTGGTTGACCTTGTGTGTGTACTGAGTAATTGCTGTTTAACGTCATTGTGTAGTAACAAAACCATTAGCGACGCCCTCCTCCTTTATCCAGGCTTGGGACTGGCACTGGCAGAGTGCAACCAGTGGTGGTTGACCGTGGATTTAACATTGTTGACAAGATGACTATTAAATTATCAACTGCTGTTGCCATCATATTGTATTCGCTTTGACTGCTGTGTGTGGTCAGATTGTGAGGTGTGACCAGTTCAGTCCATGTGAAGCATTGTCATTTCAAAGTATGCCTACATACTTCTGTTTACATGATGAGAGGCTGTGAGTCTAGAACTTCATTAATGATTGATGACTGCAGTGGAAGCTGAACGATTAGCTGAGATAATTATTTATGACACACAACATTGAATGTTGGCAATGATCATCAGTGGCAAATGCGGCTGTGAATGAGAGCAATCATTTATAAGTTGTAAAAAAATGAAATATGAAAGCAGCAATAACAAACCAACCAATGTTCCTTATCTGTTACATAGATGGGGCGTGGTGGTGTAGTGGGTATTTCGCCACCTTGCAGCTGGAGGGTTGCAGGTTCAAATCCACCTCAAGTCGCCACGTAAGGACCTTGGGCAAGTTCTTCACTCACAATTGCTCAGCGCTTCGGCGTGAAACTCCGATGCAGTGTCCGCTCTGCATTCGGGAGTGCCTCTGAGTAGAGAGCTTGAAGGGGCGCTATAACAAGTGCACATACAAACATAGAGCCTTGAAATTCACATCTAGCCAGTCCATGCAAGGCAACTCATTGGATGATATTGTATTGGATTGGAGGATATGCCATGCTTTTGAAATTGACATCCAAGCACGATATAGACAGCATCATTAGAAGTGAGTAAGCCAAATGAGATATTTTACATTCTCGCCAAATCCCACAAAGCCACGAAAATATAATAAAACGAATTAATTTCCATCGACCGCGTTTTTTTCCATGGGTCGCGTTTTTTTCCGTGTGGCGATAGCCGACTGAATCTTTTGATTTATGTTCGAAAAACTGATGCTGATATGAGTCGCGTGTTTTTCATGCGTGTTTCAATGTTATGTGAAATACGGTGATATCCGATGTGCACAATAAATCACTCAAATTCAATTGATATCTGATGTGCATATCATGAATTGAATTCGATTGATTTACGTGATTTGTATTCTGTGGATTATTGGGAGAGTAGTGGAAATGCGTGTACAAACATAGAGACTTGAAATTCACATCTAGCCAGTCATATCTGTGGCTCTACGACTCACTTTTAACAGCTTTGGATTCAATTCTGCGATGGAGTGACCCTCTGTGGTGCTGTAGACTTGAGGTTTCATTGTACAGATAGTGGTGGTTATCTGTGGCTGTACGACGTGCGTTGACCGAGCTGTTGGATGGATGAAGTTCTGCGATGTATTGGTCTTAGTGGAAGAGGTTCGAATAGTACTGGAGTCATCTTGCTTTGCAAGCGTTGATGATGATGATGATATCCCGTCTAGCTAGCCCGGAGGGCTAGCCAATGGGGATGAAGTGTTAGCGCCTTCATTTTCAAGGCCTCGGCATATGAGGGCGGTGGCCAATCCTCTCCCTCGCCGTCTCATCATCCACTGACCGTGAGCTGAGTCATAGCTGAGTCGGCTAGGGGGGTGCTTGTGGAACAGAAATCTCGTTGCAAATTTCTGCCCCGGCGGGGATTTGAACCCCCGACCTTTCGGTCGACAGTCCAGCGCGCTAACCGCTGTACTATCGCTTTGCAAGCGTTACCTTCCTTCAAATCGCTGCAATACCCGGCTACGCACTTGGTATTACTACTATGAACATTGAACAGACATCTTTTCCACATGTCATGGCGAAACAGAGTTTCTCATGATACGGAATAAAGGGTTGTCGTTAATCAGTGCTAAAATTGTAGAAAAAGAAGTGCCAGGACACCCCTTACCTTTCCAAAAGAAGTTCCAGGACGCCCCATACATTTTCAGGTGTGGTTGCCAAATAAGTGGCAAGACGGCATAGAGATTTGAAAATAAGTGCCAGGACGCCACCCATGATCGTCCTGCCACACTTTAAGCCCTGTCGTTATTCTTATTAATTTTCTGTTGTCTTAGGTTGCCTCAGCACTGCGTATGAATTTTATAGACCGATCTATTCTAATGTCCCTTGCTCTTCTGAGTTTACAGTCCAACGCACTAACCACTGATGACTTCTATAGCTCCATTTAATATCACAAAGCCAACTTAGACCAGTTTATGGTTCGCTAGAACAAGTGCTCAAATAAACAGGTTGTGTCGGCATTGATTCATGAATGTATTGTCAATAGTTGTGTATTAATATATAATATTCGTTTATTCACATTCAATCTGACAAACCGCAGAATTATTACAGGTACAGATTATACGAAATACGGCCCACCATAGCACGACACGCAGGTCGGCTTTAAAGTAGTGGGTTCGGCTTAACACTATTGGCCTAAGTGCTGGATCACTCATGGTTCGGCCAAGCCAGAAGTGGGCGGGGCTATCTTATTTTCAGCAGAACCCGAGTCAAGCAACACAACAGCAAAGCGCCAATGGCAGCTAACAGAAAATTCAAATAAATGTTTGCCCTGTGTGAGGCTTGTATGTTTCTCAGTCCATCGACCAGCGCTCTCTCAACTGAGCTACGGACCCACCCCAATGTCACAAACATGATGAATCGATGATTGAAAGATTCTGTGGTCTTCATTAGTCAGACAAAAATAGATCTCCTCCTCATGAATATTCATAGACTGGTCATTGGCATAAAAAAGCATGACATCATTGATTGTATGGCGTGTGTGAATCGGTTCGAATTCTCTTGAAAATATTCCTCAGTCTGCTCATCAGTCTGCTCTGTGCTTTATGGACCAAAATAATGCGTTGTGTTTATTCGGTGTTCAACTTGGACTGCTTATTCTTAGCCTTTGTCTTTTCTACAGCTATTTTGAGTGTGTGGTGAGGCTGTGTTGAGTCTATGGACGTGACATGGGTGTTACAGTGTTTGTGGTGTTGGGTTACACACACAATGACATGACATTGTGTTTGTAGTGTTAGATTAATTATAGGTAATGACTTGTGTTTGTAGTGTTGGATTAATTAATTATAGGTAATGACATGGTTGTTTGTGATATTGGATACACAGATCATGACGTGGTTGTTTGTGATATTGGATACACAGATCATGACGTGGTTGTTTGTGATATTGGATACACAGATCATGACGTGGTTGTTTGTGATATTGGATACACAGATCATGACGTGGTTGTTTGTGATATTGGATACACAGATCATGACATGGTTGTTTGTGATATTGGATACACAGATCATGACATGTTTGTTTGTGGTGTTGGATACACAGATCATGACATGTTTGTTTGTGGTGTTGGATACACAGATCATGACATGTTTGTTTGTGATATTGGATACACAGATCATGACATGTTTGTTTGTGGTGTTGGATACAAAGATCATGACATGTTTGTTTGTGATATTGGATACACAGATCATGACATGTTTGTTTGTGGTGTTGGATACACAGATCATGACATGGTTGTTTGTGGTGTTGTGTTATAGATTGACTAGATTACTCATACTTCGTGTTGTTCACCAGAATTACACCATTCTTCTCACCACTCCACAACACTACCAGGTAAATTAATGTGAATTTTTTTAATTGAATGATTATCGTTTACAGTCTTGTATTAACACATGGAAACTGTTGACGAATTTACTGTATTTACGATTACGATGACTTGAAAAACTTCAATGGTTTGGAGAAAAACCCAGATAACGGAAAACCAAGTACTGATTTAAAAACTGGTACCCATCCTCAATTGGTGACTATTCAATTTGGGTTGTTTAGTCCAGTGCAATTGGGTAACTAAGCCACGCTGCTGTTGTGCAAAGATATTTTGGTCGATGCACTGAGTGCCTGAAATGTCATGCAACTGATTGAATAAAGATGATGTTTTCAATCATTTACACTTTGATCAATAGCCGCTGTCTGAGATAGAGGCTCTTGAAATGTATTATGTAAACATCCTGGTACATTGGTGATTACCTGCTGTACACTGTGTACAGTGTACACAATAATTATATAATAGGCCTATGACATGCACTGTACTTTGGCCAACCTATGTGGGACTGTGGGTGGTTCCTGTGAAGCAATAAGCATGTCGTCTATAATAAATAGTAGGGTAATAGAGGCATAGTTTTGAGAGATGGTGAAGACTTGCCTACAGCTATACATGTATATATATATATATATATATTCAATATATTATGTACATTATATATTTATATATGTGTATATATATATATATATATATTTGTGAGATACCTTGAATTGATGTTTTCCACTGGCCCACCCAATGGAATTATTTCTGAAGTATCATCTGGACTAATACGCCCTCCCCCTTTATCCAGACTTCGGACTGACCCTCTACCATAGTACAGGCAGTGGAGGAGTTACACCTGTGAACCCAAATCAACGTGTCCACAGTTGTTGTGCTTTTCTGCCTGTGGAGACTTGCAGGCGCGTTGCAGGGTTCAACTCTAGCCCGTCCTACTTTCTCATGCTCTCAACCATAGATGTAAAAAACGATGGAAACGGAATAAAAAACGGTAAAAAACGTCGTTTTTTTCGAAAAAATAAAAACCGACAAAAAACGGTAAAAAACCATAGCGGAAAATAATTTGACTTTGCTACATCTAAAACCGCATTTTAACCTTGAAAACCTTTATTAGGAACCTACTACACGCAGGCCATCTCTTAAATGATTATGTTAAACCTGGGACTAAACGATGAAATAATGACTTTAGTTAGCTGAATCCTTTAGAGTTGGCGGACAACATAAGAAATATCATAAAAAAATTAAAATATAATAACAGAAAGTAAATGAATAAATAAAGATAATGAAAAAATAAAAAACGATAAAAAAACGATGGGAAAAATAAAAAACGAAAAAAACGACGTTTTTTGGGAGAGAATAAAAGACGGAAAAAACTTTTTTTACAACTATGCTCTCAACCATCTAGCAATCCTCATCCATCCTCTGTTATAGAAACTAAATATGTCAGGCGGTCAGCGGTGCAGTATGAGAGCCAATGATGAATTCATGGAAAAATCAGCAAGGTCATGGATGCTATGCGACCGCCATAAGAAAACATCAGAGTCCTTGGCAAAACATGTACATGTATTTTTGTTCTACCAAATGGTGCATGCCACTAGACCAGTGTTGCCACTGAGGTTTCAAAAAAAAACATAGATTTCCTAAAAAAAAAAACACAGAAAAACACAGACGTCGCCCGGCCGAAAAGTAAAGAAAATTTTATATTTTCGCCGGCAAAAAAATTGATGACCTTTTTTTTTTTTTTTTTTTTTTAGTCATCCGGTCCGAAAAGTCAAAAAAATTTCTATTTTCGCCGACAAAAAAGTTGATGACCTTTTTTTTTTTTTTTTTTTTTTTTTTTTTAGTCATCCGGTCCGAAAAGTCAAAAAAAACCCAGAAACCCAGACGAAAACCGAAAAAAACACAGATTTTTCCAAAAAAACCCAGAAACCCAGACGAAAACGGGAAAAAAACACAGATTTTCCCCAAAAAACACAGAAATCCAGACGAAAACGGAAAAAAACACAGATTTTCCCAAAAAAAACCCAGAAACACAGACGAAAGCAAAAAAACATAGATCTATGTGGAAAAACACAGCTGTGGCATCACTGCACTAGACTGTCGGGCGCTACATCACGATCTGCTGGTGATGTGGGTGTGGGGAAATGTTTAGACCACGTGATGTATTGGTCTGTGAAAGTAGAATGGAGGGATGGAAGAAGGGAAGTGGAGTGGGAGAAGAGAGAGATTGACGAAGTATTTGTCAGATGGATCAGATTTTTGTTGTTGTTATGATGAGTCCCACTGAATGATTTTCTGGACCATGGATCATTAGAAGGCGACAGTAAGCAGTGATACCGCTCTAAAATTTAAGAAAAGCCAAGATGGGGTCTTAAAAAAAGCCAAGAAAAGCCAAGTTAATAATTTTTGACCATGTCACCTATTTTTATTGAAAAAGAAGCTATTTTCTCCTATAAATTGAGATGTTTATGAAATTATGTATAATTAATCCTGAAATGAATGTATGTTAAATTGTTAATAATTGGTTCCGTTCGCTGATTTTCTAACATACTAACAATAGCCTATTTAGGAACATAGTGCGCTCTTTTTGAGAAATAAACGTCTTCTTTACTTTAGTTGTTGTTTTGTTGAGTTCAGAACATAGTGCGCTCTTTTTGAGAAATAAACGTCTTCTTTACTTTAGTTGTTGTTTTGTTGAGTTCAGAAATTTTTCGTGTGCTTTTGTGTGATTTTGTGAGCCACTAAAGCTGATTTGTTTACATTTTAAAGATTAATGTCTATTGTTATTGATCAACTTTCACTTATCTTTATCAAGTTATTTTCAATTTTGCGCGGAATTGCGCCAAATTGCACGTGACGTCATAAATAACTAATATGCAGAGAGCAAACAGTTAAGAGAATAATAAGTCGAATAAATCATAGTCAGTAGATGGAGCCATGGTTATATTACTGCTAAGATTATTGTTATTTAGTGGATTATTGCTTAAATTATTGCAATTTAGTGGATTATTGCTAAGATTATTGTTATTTAGTGGGCAGAAAAAAAGCCAAGTAAAAAAGCCAAGGTTCTTTGGAAAAAAGCCAAGATCCCAAGATACGATTGAAAAAGCCAAGATCTTGGGGAAAAAGCCAAGGAGCGGTATCATTGACAGTAAGGGCACCGTGGTCCCAGACTCACGCAGGCAGACAGGTAGGCAGGCAGGCAGACAGGAGGGCAGACACGCGTACATGATCGTGTTTTGGTTTTTGGATCAGGACGCTGGCACGCGTACGCAAGCAACGACAGAGAAGCAAGCAAGAAGCACTCAATACTTTTGCATGTGCATCGTAAAGTTTGTTTTTAAAATCGGTGTCGATGCACAGAGTCAACAGAAATCGGCGTAGGCCGACAGACAGACAGAGAACGACAGACAGAGACGGACAGACAGAGACGGACAGACAAAGACGGACAGACGGACATAGAGTCTATTTGTGTTGTGTGTGTTTGATTTGGACCAAGTTTCAGTGCGTCTTTAGTCGTCGTCGTCTGACCAATAGGAGGCGCTGCATCGCTTTCCCGCGCTGTTGATACGCGCATGCGCGGTCGACTGTGTTTGCGCAGACGTCGTTTGGCGTCGCGGTGGTGTATGTCTACGTCACTACGTGAGTGAAGCAGAAGCAGAAGCAGTAGCAGGAGACGATGAAAGAAATGGCCGTTGATACATTAAACGAATATATTAAGCTCAGAAACAACAACAAACCATTTTGCCACGTCTTATTGTGGCACTAATCACACAGGTTGAGAATTGCCGGCGGGGGGTTGGGGATTGAGACCCATGTTAAAGTATGTTTTTCACACCCAAATTCCAAGTGGATCATTGTCCAACCCCCCAACCCCCAGTTATTTTTCTACAATTTTTACACTGTAATCACCGCATGTAATAAAATTGGTGTGAAGTAAAACTGTGTTATCTGCCATTGCCATACGTAATTGAGTTGCCTATTTCCTCTCAGCCTTTGAATGGGTGTGGTGGTGCTGGTCTAAAATTGTTCTTCCAAAGTCTAGTGGCCACTATAACGGGCAGAGCACAGTTGTATATATAATAAGAATGCAAGATATTGTCCAGCCAAAGTATGCAAATTAATAAGTATGCTCTTTCTGAAGAAATCTTTATTTGCATTTAGACATCTATTAAACATTGTATAAAAAGTTTATGATAGATCTATACTAACAGTTTTGATAGATCTATACTAACAGTTTTGTTTACAGTGACTTTTCTGTTTGGGTCGGTGTTTGCTGTTGATGTAATCGTAGATCTGTTGTGATGATAACTCTAACATCTGAGGCTTTAGATAGGGCGGATGTTTTTCCTGCTATGCGCGCCTCTGCTTAGTTATTCTCAAGAGGCGCTATATAAATTTTCAAATACATTATAATGTATTTAAAATTTTATATTTAAATAAATTTAAATTTATATTTAAATAAATTTAAATTTATTTATTTATTCTTCAAAGAATAATTATTATTCTTTGAAGCGCTCCTGAGTAGTAACCTTGAAGGAGCGCTATATCAAATTTTCAAATAAATAAATAAATAAATAAACAATAAAGATTTTGAACATCAGGCTGTGGTCATAATGTCATGGGTGCAGGGACGGAGGGAGTAGTAGTTGGTGCAAAGACATTGAATACACTAGACCAGCGGTTCTCAACCTTTTCAGACTCACGGACCCCTTTTAAATTTTGTGCCACGGTCACGGACCCCAAATAAAATTTTGCGCCTTTGGCGCATTATCGCGACTGCGACTCTATTATTATCCTATATATTATCTAGAGACTGAAACAAACCGACCCATCTAAAACAGATGAATTTGTCATTAATCAGCGTGTTTTCAGTTTCATGTCGCCATTGACATGAGGAAATATCGAAAAATTTACCAAAAATTTATCTGTTTGACTGTTTCTACGTTTGTAACTAAGAAATAGGCCTATATAATTTTCAAGACTTGCCCGCGGACCCCCAAGCACGTCGCCGCGGACCCCCAGGGGTCCGCGGACCCCCGGTTGAGAACCGCTGCACTAGACAGCTGTTTCTTTTTTATAATAAAGAGAGTGAAAATATGAACCATTTAGTCAAAAATAGATCAATGCGAAAGTTCACTAGTGTCAGTTATTGATTCGGAAACTTTATGTGGTCTTAACTTGCAAATAGTTTGATATTAATAAGCTGCATTCGAATCCACCTCAAGCCACCACGTAGGGACCTTGAACATGTTCTTCACTCGCAATTGCTCGGGCGCTTCGGCGTGAAACTTCGATTCAGTGCCCGCGCTGTAGTCGGGAGCGCTTCTGAGTAGATTTGTTGCATGCATTCGGTGCTATCTTTTCATCATCACTTTTCATATATATGGGATTTTTTCTAACCCTAGAGCAGCAGAGCTATTCGGTTACTGTCTGCTGCACTGGTTCTTTGTTCGTCAAGTCACGTTTTCTTGTCTTAATTGCGATGGCATGAACACACAGACACGCACACACACACACACACACACACACACACATACACACACATAGACATACACACACACACACGCATCATGGACAGCTGCTATAGGACATATTTTTCCCCACATATTTGAAATGGTATTTGTTTCACGTCTAAGTTTCAAATTAATACAGGAACATATTACGTAATATGTTGTTAGCATGTCTGGAGTATATTATTTCAGCAGACATATGTTGTATGAAAATAAATGCTTCATTTGCTGTCGAAATCATTAGTTTTTCCCCTTCTAAGCTCACTTACTGAATACACACACATGTGGGGTGCGGTGTTTTATTGGTGGCGTCGTTGCCTTGGAGCCAGAAGGTTCGAGGTTCGAATCCACTTCGCCGCATAAAGACCTTGGGCAAGTCCTTCACTCACAATTGCTCAGTGCTTCGGCGTGAAACTCCGATGCAGTGTCCGCTCTGCATTCGGGAGCGCCTCTGAGTAGAGAGAGCTTGAAGGGGCGCTATAACAAGTGCACATACAAACAAACAAACCACTGCTTCAGTATAATTTGCATAATATTAGCATAACTCTTTTCTCTGTTGTATGTGTCTTTAAATGATTCTGTTTCGTAAGGACCCTGTCCTCCGCTGAGTCAGATTTGACCTAATCATTCCATCAACTATTTCCGATGGAATGGAAATCCTCCTTCTCCTTCTCGTCCCCCTCCTTCTCCTTCTCTTCCTCCTCCTCTTCCTCCTCCTCATCCTTCTTCTCCTTCTCCTCCTTCTCGTCCTCCTCCTTCTCGTCCTCCTCCTTCCTCTTCCTCCTTATCCTCCTCCTCCTCCTTCACCATATCACTCTTATCATTAGATATCGGTCAGCGGGTGGACCTCTCTCCCTTCTGGTTCTGCTCAAAACTGACGTGTCTCTATTTCTACAATAATAATAGATAGATCTTTAATATCTCGGTGGCCTACTTCTGCGGCTAACCTTCATTATCATGCCGTCAATTTCCCTGGTGGGACAGAGAATAATTGGGAGAGGATGGAGGAAGGAGGGGGAGCTAGAGCAAGAGAAAGGGACAGATTGAGAGAAGGGGGAGTGAGGGAGAAGAAACGGGAGTGGGGGGAGAGAGGGACATCAAAGAACTTGCTGACAAAGAACAGTGAACAAAGAACAAAGAATGGAGTAGTGAATTTTGAGTTTGATAAATGGACGAAACTACTCAAAATGACTCATATCTTCAACCCAATTAAATCCATGGTTTACATGATGTCGATTGCCTGACTGACCGACCAACAGACTTTCATATCAATTTTGTAGTTTCCTCTGTTTCGAAAGCGGTTTGCCCTACATAGTTCCTGCTCTCCCTTTCCGCCGCCGGCTGTGCCACCCCCCACCCCGCCCGTCCCATTGTAATTATTTCGAAACCCAAGCCACGCTTTGTGCTGTTTCCCTTCAAGGGGGAGCAGCATAGTACAATCATGGACAGGATTGATGAATGGTTGGGTGGTGGCTAAGGGCCAGTGACCTCCTCTCAGTGAGTGGAACTGAGTGTGCATTTTACGAGATGTCGTTAGGGAAATGCGGTTAATGGGTTAATGTGGGCAAGTTTGAGAATAATGGGTTAATGTGGGCAAGCAGGTATCGTATGTTTGGGTGACCTGGGCAAAGGAATGATAGGAAAGCAAGTGAGACTGGTTTGTATACATGTAGAGTTGAGGAGAAGAGTGTAAAAAGGTCAGATGGTGGACACTGCTTCATTCCTTTGAAGTGTTGAGGTGATTATGAATTTGTTTTCGTTTACAGTCTGTTCATGTCAATATTTGCCACTGGTCTTGCTGTAGTGGGAATGTTGTCTAAATTGAAAGAGGCTTCATTGCTGCTAAGGGTGCTGCTTAATGCCTCTAATTACCGGCATGTTGATGCAGTAAATCCTGAACTGATTTGAACTTCTAATGACTTCTTTTTCCATTGGGCTTCAAAAGTCCAGGTTTCATTGATTTTTGATTGCAGTTTAAATTGATGCAATCGCCTCGTTTGATGTTGTTGGCATTGTTCCAATATAAACTGGCTTATATAAATTCTGGTGTTTAACAATTTCTTTGCTGTATTTGCTCAATTGCTCTTTTGTTATTGAAATTGTTTGTACTACGGCTGACTGGCTGGCTGGTTAACTGGCTGGCTGGCCGGCCGGCCGGCCGGCTGGCTGGCTGGCTGGCTGGCTGGCTGGCTGGCTGGCTGACTGACTGACTGACTGACTGACTGGCTGGCTGGCTGGCTGGCTGGCTGGCTGACTGACTGACTGACTGACTGACTGACTGACTGACTGACTGACTGACTGGGCAGTTGACAGGTATATCTATTGAAACCAGAGAGCATTGGAAGAAAGCTCTTTCTTTCTCTGAGCATTTTTACTTTCTGGGTCGGTGCATGATTGTATCTTTGGCCCGAGGCATTCAGTCAGTGAGTGCTGTCGGATTAAGAACAGTAGAACAATGTGGACCAGTATGTGGATAGGAAATAAGGACTTCGTTCAGCGCACACACATACCCTGAGCACACGCTCACACACACACGTGCACACACACACACACAAACAAACACACACACACACCGGTCTAGACACATGCACACAAACACCTACGTGACCAGCACACAAATACTAATCCTTTCGGACAGGAACTGTAGGCCAACGCCAGACTGAACGACAGCATTGCAGTTTGTTTTGTTTGTATGTGCACTTGTTGGAGTGCCTCTTCAAACTACTCAGAGGCACTCCCGAATTCAGAGCGGACACTGCATCGGACTTTCGCGCCGAAGCGCTGAGCAATTGCAAGTGAAGGACTTTCCCAAGGTCCCTACGCGGCGACATGTGCTGGATTCGAACCTGCAACCCTCTGGCTCCAAGTCTACGTTTCAAGTAAATCCGTCTGTCAGTCAGTCAGTCAGTCAAGGCATGCCTCTGCATCATATGTTGTATTGAACAGTAACAACAGATTTATACTTATGGCAGCAGAGCTCCCTCCCTGCGTCAGAGCAACTCGTCTCTGCTTAATAGACATTGCTTTCGTCTGTCGTCGTTTCTTTCATGTTCTTCGCTTGTCGGTGACCTCCTTTCGATGTCGTAAGTCAATAGAAGAACTCTTCTTATTGTAGCCTCTCTGTCCCCCCCCCCACCGACACCGTCGCCTCATCTGTTTTCTTGCAAACACTAATTAGATTGCTGCTGCCTTTGTCTGACTACAGCAATTCCGTTGGCTACATACAGCTTCACGTTTTATTTATATCGACTGCTTTATTCCAGTGAGTGTCTGTCACGATGACTATGCAGTTATCGTGTCTGCATTTCTATCTGCATACATGTCGTATTAATGTATGTGTGTGTGTCATTGTATGTGGGTCTCGTTGTATGTGTGTCTCATTGTATGTGTGTCTATTCTTAATCATATTAATTAGCTGTATAATTATATACATTATACACAAGGATACACACAAGACATCAAGCGACTGCTGGTTGGCACAACAAAACTCTGGCTTAATCAGGTCAGTGTACAGACGAATCAGTCAGTCGTTCGACTGTGGGTGGTGTGTGGTGGATAGAAGCTATTTTGAGAGAACTTGCATTAGTCTAATGATGATGATGTGAATTTGAGAAGCAAGTGATACAGCAGCCATGGAGACAGCTTGTTGTGCAACTAGAATAGTTTGTGCTTTCATGTTTCAGACCACTGAATGAATATTGGAAGACTTGAATTGTGATGAAACTGGAATAATTATAATGATTGATATCATAGTGTACAGTTGTTTAACTGTTGTTCGATTACTTACAACTTAGTCCTTCCCTTAGTCTGTACATCGGGCAACGCATCTCCTCCACTCGTCCCTGTCCATCATCGCCAGTTCTTCAGCCTCCTCCCATCGTGACATCTTCAAACATTTCAAGTTATCTTTGATGGTGTCCTGCAGTTCTTAGTATTCTGCCGGTTCTTGTTGGATACCTGTGCTCAACGTTTTGTTATTCATCCGACCAATTTGAAGAGATTCTTTGAGGAACTGGAAGCCAGTGCAACGTCTTTCTACATTCTTTGGGCTGGTTGGCCAGCCTCTAGAATGGCTGCGTTCCTTCTTATCCGACCGTTCAAACTGTGTGGTTATTGGTTCCTCTAGGTCCCTCTGGGTTCCTGCTCCTCTTGGTGTACCTCAGGGCTCCGTACTTGGCCCTCTTTTATATCTTCTCTACGCGGCTGATCTCTGTCCTCTACTTGAGTCCCAGGGGCTCCTTCACCAAGTCTTTGCTGATGACACTCAAGCTTACATACATTCTAGCCCATTTGACTCAGTTAACACTGTGCGCGTGATGTGCCTGACTGTTGACGTCCTTTCCTCTTGGATGGCGTCAAACCGGCTTCTCTTAAATCCCAGTAAGACACAATTCATTTGGCTGGGCGGCCGTCGGCAACTTGAGAATATTGATCTGCCTCTGCTAGCTCAACTGTTCCCGGATGTTACTTTCTCTTCCACGGTCCGTGACCTGGGTGTCACCCTTGACTGTGAACTCAGTCTCACCCAGCATGTTAACCTTGTCGCTCGAAGCTGCTATTATCAGCTTCGTCAACTCCGAGTGATTGCTCGCTCTCTCTCTCTCTCTCATGATGCGCTAGTTGTGCTTGTTCACGCCTTTGTAACTAGTAGGGTTGCCACCTGTCCCGATTTCTGCGGGACTGTCCCGATTCTCAGCACAAATGTCCCGCGTCCCGGTCAGACCATGGTCGGGACGCCTAATGTCCCGTTTTTTTGCTAATTCGTCATTTTATTTTGAAAAACAAATTTTATTAAACGTAAAAAATAGAAATATAACTTAAGCACAGCGAAATCACCAATAGTTATTTATGCAGCCGCTGCAGCGCAGACTGCGGCAGTACAGAGTAGCCTACACGGGCCACGCTGGCTGCTGGCGCTGGCAGCAGTGACTATCACTAATGTCGTCAGAGCATATGTGAATCACAATAAATATCTTCTGACTTGTATAGCGAAATTAACCCAAGAACTTGGAAGTTGTGAAAAGTGTGGGTAAACAGCGAAAATTCGATAAATAAGCTTAATGTCTCAAGATAAATCTGACGAATCTGCCACAAGCGCCAGCGAGGCACTCTCAGAAGATTCTGAATCTGATTTCTCTCAGAAAAACAGTGTTATGATTATGTATATGATTTTTAATTTTGAAGTTTATTGAAGAGTTCGAATTTCAGTACTGAACTTGGTCCACTTGGAAGTTGGAACAGTGAACTGTTTTTGCATTTGTGAAACTTTGTTTTTATTGTTAATGACACTTAATCATAATGTCGTATATACAAAATAACTGATTGCTTTCGTTGTTTTCATTGTGCTCTGAGCAGCCCTGGGCGTCTGTTCGAGGCTTCGTGAAAAAAACTTAAAATTTACGAGAAGGACCTCAAGGATGTCAAGGAACATAAAATTATAACTTTCTCATTAATTCTGAAAATTTCCATGGACTCCCCGGTCCCCTGGAGCTGCATTTTACGAGGAAATTATGACGGGAGGGAAGTAGAAAATTGAAAATTGGAATGGGTGTCGGATGTCCCGACTTTTGTTGGGTAAAAGGTGGCAACCCTAGTAACTAGTCGTATTGACCATTGTTGCTCAATCCTTGTTGGCCTTCCCCTTGGGGTTCTGGGACGGTTAGATCGGGTTCTACACTCTGCTGCCCGACTCATCGGACGAATTCCTAAATTTTCGCCTGTCTCTGCTTACATGCGTGATGTGTTGCATTGGTTGCCAATAGCCCAACGCATCCATTACCGAATTGCTGCCCTTGTTTCTCGCTGTAGCCTTGGTTGTGCTCCATCTTATCTGCGCGTCCTCTGTCGTCCTGTCTCTGACATTGAAGCGCGTCGGGCCCTTCGTTCCGCTGCGAAGGGACAACTGCTTGTTCCACGGGCTTGCTTAGCTACCAGACAGCGCCGAGCCTTCTCGGTTGTGGGACCGTCAATCTAAAATGACCGCCACAAGTCTCTTAAATCTTTTTTCTTTAGTCGTGGCTGGGCTGGGAGCGCCTCTGAGTAGTTTCTTGAAGAGGCGCTATATAAATTCTAATAATGAATGAATGAATGAATGCAATGATTTAAGTAGAAAAGGCATCATAGCACTTGAGCACACATCACCTCAGGATCATCATACCTTATCTTGAATTGAAATGCTCTTCACAGATTATTATTTCGATGTTGCATTTGGTTGAGTGATCGTGTAGATTTTTATCGGTTTATTTTCGGCTTGCTTAATTAATTTCCTTTAATACTTATTTCATGATTCCGAGAATTGCTTAATTAATTTCCTTTAATACTTATTTCATGATTCCGAGAATTGTTTGATTAATTTCCTTTAATACTTATTTCATGATTCCGAGAATTGTTTGATTAATTTCCTTTAATACTTATTTCATGATTCCGAGAATTGTTTGATTAATTTCCTTTAATACTTATTTCATGATTCCGAGAATTGTTTGATTAATTTCCTTTAATACTTATTTCATGATTCCGAGAATTGTTTGATTAATTTCCTTTAATACTTATTTCATGATTCCGAGAATTGTTTGATTAATTTCCTTTAATACTTATTTCATGATTCCGAGAATTGTTTGATTAATTTCCTTTAATACTTATTTCATGATTCCGAGAATTGTTTGATTAATTTCCTTTAATACTTATTTCATGATTCCGAGAATTGTTTGATTAATTTCCTTTAATACTTATTTCATGATTCCGAGAATTGTTTGATTAATTTCCTTTAATACTTATTTCATGATTCCGAGAATTGTTTGATTAATTTCCTTTAATACTTATTTCATGATTCCGAGAATTGTTTGATTAATTTCCTTTAATACTTATTTCATGATTCCGAGAATTGTTTGATTAATTTCCTTTAATACTTATTTCATGATTCCGAGAATTGTTTGATTAATTTCCTTTAATACTTATTTCATGATTCCGAGAATTGTTTTCTTATTTTAATTTCTTATTTTATGATTCCGAGAATTGTTTGATTAATTTCCTTTAATACTTATTTCATGATTCCGAGAATTGTTTGATTAATTTCCTTTAATACTTATTTCATGATTCCGAGAATTGTTTGATTAATTTCCTTTAATACTTATTTCATGATTCTGAGAATTGTTTGATTAATTTCCTTTAATACTTATTTCATGATTCCGAGAATTGTTTGATTAATTTCCTTTAATACTTATTTCATGATTCCGAGAATTGTTTGATTAATTTCCTTTAATACTTATTTCATGATTCCGAGAATTGTTTGATTAATTTCCTTTAATACTTATTTCATGATTCTGAGAATTGTTTGATTAATTTCCTTTAATACTTATTTCATGATTCCGAGAATTGTTTGATTAATTTCCTTTAATACTTATTTCATGATTCCGAGAATTGTTTGATTAATTTCCTTTAATACTTATTTCATGATTCCGAGAATTGTTTGATTAATTTCCTTTAATACTTATTTCATGATTCCGAGAATTGTTTGATTAATTTCCTTTAATACTTATTTCATGATTCCGAGAATTGTTTGATTAATTTCCTTTAATACTTATTTCATGATTCCGAGAATTGTTTTATTATTTTAATTTCTTATTTTATGATTCCGAGAATTGTTTGATTAATTTCCTTTAATACTTATTTCATGATTCCGAGAATTGTTTTATTATTTTAATTTCTTATTTTATGATTCCGAGAATTGTTTGATTAATTTCCTTTAATACTTATTTCAAACGCCCCCCAAATTTCGGACAAGTTTGTTTTTTCGGGCAAGCAGACCCGGGAAAATAAGGGGAAAAATAGTATTTGTCACGACATTTCAACCCAATAACTAAAAAAAGGTCGTCAATTTTTTCTGGGAAAATCCCACCACGAGATTTAGTTTTCGGGCAGAAGTAAAATCTTTGCTCTCCCCCCCCCCCCCACTGCTGAAATCTCTCATACGCCTATGGCTGTGCGCAATTTTGGGGGAGGGTTTCAGTTTTTGTTTTGGTTTTTTTTTATCACGATTCATGACGTTTATGCTTATGTTTCAAACAGCGAAAATGTATGCAGATGTAATTTGTAATGTCTTGTAGCACCTACGTTTAACCAATACCATTAGTTGAAGTTAATATATTGAGTTATTATTATTGTTATTGCCGATCATTTATTGAACTTAAATTTTTTAGTGTTGCCATGTAGACTTAGTTGGAGATTTGTAGGATTAGATTGTTTTGACTGAACTTTAAACAACAGCTGCAGACCCCTGTGGGGTTGGTTTAAGAAACTCATCATTCGTCATTTTTGACCTATATTTCCGTTGACCTATATTTCCGTGCATTGAACTTTCGCGGTCAGCCATAGTACATGGGCTAAATAAATCGAGAGTTGATTGTCCCCGGGAGAAAAGATCGGAGAAAAGCGCACCCAACGACCGTTAAGTTCGAATTGTTGGACCAAAGCTGTGTAGAAAGAAGAGGTCATTGGCTGTGGTGTCATTCTTTTGGTCTGCTATTTAAGTCTCTGTGCTTAGAGATCCTGCGTGGTCGAGTGGGTTGTAGCCCGCTCGCCACGCCGGCGGCTCGGGTTCAGAGATTAATTTCTCGGATCTTTACTGCGGGTGGCTCGGTCGCAATATAAACGTGGAGTGTGAGGTTGTACTCTGCCTCCAACACTAATCATCTTCGATATGAAACAGTGTCGTTAAGCCCGAAGTACACACACACTTAGATTGACGCTGCAGTTCATTGCAAAATCGTACATGCTATTTGTTTAAATGTATTGAGCTGGACTTCTTGGTTGCTGGCAGTCCAGTTGAGCAGAGGGATAGAGAGACAGTGGGAGACAGAGCTCCAGAATCTAGGTCCATCTGTTGATTTAGTTTGTTCACTGTTTTACAACGTTGTGTTTTGCTCACAAACCCTGAAGGAAAAAGCAAACGCAGTCTCTTTACAACGCATGGATGTAGTGTTTACAAGATTCGAGAAGGAAACGGGTTTCATGACTTGAGACGAAATTATCTGTGGAAATCCTCTTGGGACTAATTGGCTGAGGGAGGCCGTTACTTTACAATGCCCCACGTGACCTTACGGCTACTGGGCGCCATGATGACTCGTTATATAGCGCAATATTATGAAGACTTGATTGTGAGATACATTGTGGCTTCGTTATATGAGTTTGGCCATCGTCGTGTGGAGGAGTTGATTGAAGTAAGGCGATTGGAAGAAGTTTTCTGTTTTCATCGTTACTGAATGGTGTGTTGTATCATCATACTATGAGGCCAATGATTGGTCGTAGTGTTTGAATGCGACGCTTAAATCAACTCACTCATTTTCTCTTTTTATCCACGAACGTTTCTTTTGTACTCTCTGCCCTCCATGTCTTTTTGTCACCTTTATGCACTGGCAAATGGAAATGGCAACGCCTTTCTGCGATATGTTTAGCCGCAGCAGATTGTGGCAATTGAGATAAGCAAGCAGCGTGGGTTTTGTGTGTGTGTGTGTTTGTGTGTGTGTGTGTGTGTGTGTGTGTGTGTGGATGGATGTGTGGGTCTGTTTGTGTGTGTGTGTGTGCACTTCATTAGTTGGAGTGGATGGCTTTGGAGCAATGAAAGTAGTTTAAAACCTTCTTCACAGACTTTCGCAATGAATAGAACTGCTCTGCTTGCTGCTTAGTTCTCTGTCGTTGGGCGTAAAAAAAATTGTTGTGTTTCCGGTAACGCGACCGACCCATTTTTACGGCCGCGACCCAAATATTTTTGTAGAAAATTTTTATTAAAAAAAATAATAAATTCAAAAATAAAATTTTTTTTCCAACAGATTTTTAATTTTAAATTTTTTTTTTCACATTTGTACTGACATAACATAAGATACGTCAACAAAATGAAATTAATAGGACTGTTTCTAGAGCAGTTTTAGGTGCAGACAGTCGGGAAATAGGCAGTTTATACTTGCTTAGAACACGTACTTTGTTTCAGCGTGCAAAAAAGACTAGTGGGGTATACTTTTTCGGATAGTCACTGCATAAAAATATTTTACAAAATAAAAATATTTTCCGACCTACCTACCCAATTTTTTTTAGCTCTGTTACCGGAAACACAACATATTTTTTTTTTGGCCTTATCTCTTTCAACAATGATGGAAAGCCTGACAGCCTTGCAAAGAATCAACCATCAGTCTCAGACTACAGAATGATAATAATAATAAGATGGCGTGGACAGTGGACACTGCTCGGGTCTTCAGTGCATTTAGGCCTAACAGGCAAGGTGCTTGACTGACAGATGGATGTCCTGGAAATCCCCTGTTTTGGGGTTGAGAGATGTCATTCATGTATAATTGCCTTGCAGGCCAAGCCACGATTTATCTTGAGGAGCTTTATGTGTCTGTGCTATCCATTCCAGGCCGTAAATTCCTTCATTCTGCCACGCACGGTGACCTGGTTGTCCCCATGGCTCGATCTTCCACAGTGCTGCATAGAAGCTTTGCTTTGGCCGGTTCATCTTTCTGGAATAAGTTACCTTGCAGTCTCCGTAATGAACTTCTTGGCCTTTTCCCCTCTTTTCCGTTAGCATTTGAGAACCATTCTCTTTGATTGCGTTTCGGTGCTGTCAGGTCCCAAGCACCTGTGAGCAGTTTCTCTTGAAGTGGCACTATATAAATTCGTGATTTAATTACCAAAGGCCAGCAAGAAATTTGATTTTGTAAATTGTACTTTCTGCAGCAAATTGGTCTACGAGATCAGAAGTGCTTTCCTGCCTCATGCGACAGTGGCTGTGCTTCTAGACGACAGCTGATCTATAAATATTCTGAGTTTTCTCGTTAAATTATTAGTTATATAAGTGTTAAAACTTAGAAGCATGAGGACTGAGGAGGCATCAACGTACGAGTACTCACCAAAGCCAAACCATTATGATGTCTACATCAAGGGTATCAGTATACGCAGGATATCAGAATATTATTCAGAGTATCAGTACATCTAGAGGATCAGCAATGCATACTGCAGTCTCTAGTGACTCTGATTACAGTGAACAGTAGCGACTTTCTCTGAAGTGTATCGAGCTACTGAAGAAAAAAAATCCAATCAATTAATTTTGCTGTGATGTCTGGATGCAACTAATAATTACTAAGCTGGGATTATCTATGGATTAGCCTAAGAAGAAGTTTCGTCTGCTTTCTGCGGCGCAGGGAAACCTGGGAAGATGAATGCAAGACAGGTAACCATGGTAATTTAATCTGCTTCATTGCCTCTGTGTGAGAAAATGGCACCAGACGAATTAATTAATTATAAATCTGTTGCAATATTGCAGCAGTGCAACTTTAGCTCTCTTCTCTCTCTATCAGTGTAAACAAAGAGTGTGCAGTAGGAGAGAGGAGGTTGAGTCAAATTATTGTGTGTGTTTATTAGATGTTTCTGTCAGCAGAAGCGGAGGTACTTTTGTGGTCACTCGTTCAGGTCTGGAGGATCATTTGAGTGAGGTGTTTAGATGCGATAAACAGACTTTCGTTGCTGACTGATGAAGGAAGTCAAGTTGGTGGTGGTCAACGATGTCAAGTGATCCTCTGTCTTGCTCGGAGTCACAAAGTTCCTGCCAGCTGTGCCAGACTCGCCTTCATAGCGGTCCTGGAATTCGTCTGATCACGTGTCCTGTGTCCCAGATTGATCGATAATTGTAACAGAATTTGGTGTTAATGTCCACTTCACCTCATTTTTTCTCTTGTTTTTTTTTCTTGCACTAAGCTCGTGCAGCTGACCATAAATTAGAGTGGCCACAGTGGAGTAGTGGTCATAGAATACATAGTTATATGGTTAAAGTTAGGTTAATAGCCTATCCTCTACAGAATGGCATGCCAACAACACTGTTACCAACAACACTGTTGTGGTGTGTATAGCGTGAATCTAATCTATGATATTCGCTACATGCAGTGAAGTGGACTAAGCAAATTGGTAATGCGGTATTGAGTGATATGTGAGTGTCACAAATTGGTCAAATCAAAAGTTATAATCTAATTATTTGACCCAATTAAGACTCATCTGTTTCACTGTGTATTCAACATTTGTGTGACGTCTAGCTTACTTGACCACATCCTTTTGTTCTACCAGTTAAAGATGTTAGAAACTTTATTCCGAGGGTTCTCTTTGTCGCCCATTAATGACATTGTTATCTTGACATTACATTGTTTCGTTGTAATTTTTAAAGTGCATCGACATGTAACTGGGTGCGGTGTGTCACCCTGATTTGTCTCATTAATCGAAGATTATTATTGATTTGCTGAATTTTTAATGTGCTTCTCCAACGAAAATTACATTTTGTGCCGTTGACAACAATGATAATTAAAAAAGTCAATGCATTGACTACGTCGTTACTAGACAGCGAATGGATAGGTGCATGAGGCCTCTGTTGTATCTGGTGCTTCCAGACATTCTTATTGTATTAAAGGGTATTTGCGGTTCAGATGAATAATGTCAGCTTTGCTTTAAAGCATCAATGGTGATGAAGTGGAGAACCGGTTGAAATCAACGGAAATTCATGGCCAGTGCTTCCAAGTGAAGTTACGACATGTGGTCTGATGGCAGCTATGGATTTGAATCATGGATGTGGATTGAAGACATGGATGTGGATTGAAGACATGGATGTGGGATTTACAAGTGGAAAAGGTTTTCTCCGTTCAAAGACAATTGTTGATTAGATGGTCTGTGTGATTTCCATTCATATTCTGTGGATATTTTGTTCGATTCTGACGTTAATTGCAATTCGTGAGTAGCCATTTCGTCATTTGCTGTGATGGTTCTACATCATTGATCCTGCATAATTTACTCTTGACCCGCCTTATGAACTGTTATGACCTGTCAAAAATTCTTTGGAATATTTTGTAATATCTTCTTTACACTCCTTCGACCTGCTGAATAACTCCCATGTTGAGTTGTTGACTGTAAGGTAACTTGCTGAAATTTTATATCTGGCACCGCCACTGCTCATGGTTGTATCTTTATTTGAGCTTACAATGTAAATTTCCGAAATTTCTCAGCAATTCGCAGAAGCAGTGAATTTTACTGTCAATTAATTAATTAAATTCGAATGAGGTGAGAGTTAGTGCTGCTTCAGAATGTGGAGAGACCACTAAGACAGGACAGGTTGGTGATGGTGGTTAAGACATATAGCGACGGTGCACACATTCAACAACCATCTGAAATAATGAGGACAAGGTTTCATATCGATCCATCGTTGTTCAGCTGTGACCTGCAGTAGACGATGTCGAACATTCGAGAGGTCGTTGTCCTATGCATTAAACAAATTTTCATCGATTCACATCAATCAAATTCGTTCATTCAGAATGAGGCCAACATTGTCGTCGCAGCTTGTTACAATGTCAGTCGTATACCATTGATAAGTAGGTGTTTAACAATGGCATAGGATCCATACCATTTACAACACTTCTGTGGGTAAAGGGTTAGACCTTGAATCCTTGATATTGAGTAAATATTTGTCTATAGGACAAGTTTGTAAAATAGAGAACTTGTGACTTTGGTGGGGAGTTGATACTCGTCAGTCGTGTTTAAAGTTGGTGTTTAAAGTTGGTGTTGCGTCTGAGAGCGATGATGAAATATGCAAGGAAAAGACTATGTACAGTGCAAGACATAGAGCCCAGTGTTAGACTGAATTGCTGTGAATAGACGGAAGTCATCAGTACCATCCGCACAAAAACATGCTTTGTGGCATTTGGTGCTTTCCGACCCTGAACTTCATCCTGGCTATCAACTGTAGCAATCTGCACCTCTCTTGGGCATTTGTGTAGACAGATCAGACAGGTACTCAGATGTAACATGAATAGGGATCTTGAAGGGGCCGTGGGGGGTGGCTGTGCGGCGCTATGTAAATTTTGTTTGATTGGTTGATTGATGAGCTGTAAAGAGAACGTTGTCATTAGATTGACATTGTGACTTCACAAATGAAGGCATGTGAGGAGAGACGATGTGACCTTAGAATTACGAGAGCATACGTGGATGATGAGTATGTTTCAAGAACAAAGCAGCATTCATACGAGAAGACGCAATTAAATCCCTGTGCAGAATGACCCCATGAACCCACATTTTGAATCAACTCACTCTGCCTCAGAGACGACCAGAAGAAGTCTTTAAAGATCATCTCACGTGTCTTTGATTTATTTAAAAGGAGATTGTTGACTGTGACCCAGTTTGAGATTTGTTGAAATTCTTCAACAGTCGTGTTTGTTCTTGCAATAAACGGATGATGATCAACTATGTATCATCAGCATATATTATTTGATCAGCTGAATTAAACCCTAAACTGTTGACAGAACATGAGTCCCAAATTATATCCACCTCAAAACCGTGCACCACACTTGCATTGATTGTGGTAATGTCCAGTTGTCCACAAATCTATTGACATTAATTATGTTGGAAAAGTAGGAAATTAGCTGGTTGTAGACAACATCCGATTCCAGACAATCGTAGAATGACGCGAATAGTGCGAAACTATTTCGAGAAATCAATAGATGTAACTCAAACATGTTTGTTTATTTACATTTGACTGGTGTAGGTCCGTTATGGCCGATGTCTGATGGTGAACTATGGGCTTCTAATTTCACCAATGGCATTAAAGAAAGTAGGAAACTGGCTGATCATGAAATACACTTGAAGAAGAACAGCTGCAGTGCTACAAAATAATATGTTGTTTGTTTTTCTTTTACCTGAGACTGCCGACTACATAATTATCAAGTGGATTTTAATTAGTATAAATAAGTGGGATGCAATTTCCAGACTTCTTGGTAATGTTATTCAATTCTGTGGAAAATTTCTCAGTCCAACAAAATCACACGTGTATAATATCACACATGTATATCACACGTGTATATAACACATGTATATCACACGTGTATATCACACATGTATATCACACGTGTATAATATCACACATGTATATCACACGTGTATATCACACATGTATATCACACGTGTATAATATCACACATGTATATCACACGTGTATATCACACATGTATATCACACGTGTATATCACACATGTATATCACACGTGTATAATATCACACATGTATATCACACGTGTATATCACACATGTATTATATGCGAATGATGATAAGAATAATTCTGAATGATAATAATGGTTATACTCGGTTGTTTTGTAAATATCTTGTAAATATCTTATATCAAATTCTATTTTCTGTTGTTGACATTTTTGAGATTCTATTAGCAAAAATGATAATATGACTTATTATTATATGATATAAAAATAATGTAGCAAATGATTATAATATCGCAGCTCTGTATGACTTTGCGCCAGTTAAAATGTTTGTGATAGAAGTTGTAATAAAGCTAATTATAATGATAATAATAATAATGGTAATAATAATAAAATGAGAAGAGGTCAGTGAATAGATGCAATGCTTAGAAAGGTCTGTATGTTCAACATAAAACTTTGAATGAACTTTACAAATGATTTGAGGGTCTGAGATAAGAAACCTTCTTCAAATTTACCTTTTTCGCGTGATCACCGTTGTAATGTATTGCAGCAGCAAAAAAGAAGACAGACAATTGTAGATTGGACAAAAATTCAGAAGAGACTTGAATACTGAACAGACGCTGAGAATTGATGAAGACAAAAAATGTAGCAGACAATTAATTACGCAGCTGTATGGGTGAGAATGTTGGACAACGAAAAAGCGTACGATGGATGAGAAAGAATGATTGCGACAGAAATGGCTTGGCTGTGGAAGATCGCAGGTATTTGAAAACTTAAGAAAATAAGTAACGATAGCATCAATGGCCAGTTTTTGATTGTTTGTATTTGCATTTGTTATAGCGCCCCCTCAAGCTCTCTCTACTCAGAGGCGCTCCCGAATGCATAGCGGACACTGCATCAGAATTTCATGCCAAAGCACTAAGCAATTGTGAGTGAAGGACTTGCCCAAGGTCCTTATGCGGCGAGGTGGATTCGAACCTTGAACCTTCCAGCTCCAAGGCAACGACGCCACCACTACACCACCGTGCCCCACGAGTTGGCATTGGATGGGATGCCTTGTGTTCTAGACAGTGGCATGACCACCACCATCATCATCATCGTCATCAGTTCCTGGCGCCAGACATCTTCAGGGAACAATGGGTGTGAAGAGCAGTCTTCATTGTCTTCTGTTATATTGTCCATTGTTTCTCTTGATGTTATTGTCCTCGTTTATAAATCAATTGTCCATCCGTCCAATACATGTCTTTGTCTGCTTTTCTTTCTCTTTCATCTTCCTTCTATCGCACACAGGGTAAGAATTGGTGGTAGGTTCAATCCCTCCAGTCTTCTTAGAGCTCCAGAATAAAGTCTGCTTTTCACACACCAAGTCCAAGTGGATCATAGTCCAACATCCCCCTCACCCCCAGTTACTTTGCACAATTCTCACACTGATTGCACAGCAATACACAGCTCCCAATTTGATCTGTTCAATTCTCTCTCTGCATGTCATCTAAGTGCCGCTTTTGACTCAGTGGACCACGACCTTCTACTAAGCCGTCTTTCCTTATCTTTTGGGGTCAGGGATCAGCCACTTGTATGGATCGCATCCTACCTTTCGGAGCGTACCACCTCTACTGTCTTCCACTCAACTCGGTCTCCTTGGTGTCTAGCTCCTTTCGGCCTCCCCCAGGGTTCCGTTCTGGGGCCTCTTCTTTACCTCCTCTTCACGGCTGACATTGAGGCCTTACTTGCCTCCTGTAATCTTAAGAGCCACTCGTACGCTGATGACGTCCAGTCTTACGCTCATTGTTCAGCGTCCCAAGCTGCCTCCGCTGTTCGTACTATGTCACTTGCCACTTACTGCCTGGATGTCATTCAATCGACTCCGCTTAAACCCTTCAAAAACTCAATATATCTGGCTTGGAACTCGTCAACAGTTGGATAAGCTAGATCTGGGGTCTCTAGCTTCTGAATTCCCCACCTTTGTTTTTTCCACTTCTGTCCGCAATCTGGGCATCATTCTGGACTCGGAACTGTCTTTCGTTGACCATCTTAAGGCCCTGACTCGCTCCTGCTACTATCATTTGCGCCAGCTGCGAGTCGTGTCTCGCTCTCTGTCAACTGCTTCTGCTTCTACCTTGGTCCATGTCTTCATTGCAAACCGGTTGGATTACTGCTCCTCTCTTTACTTTGGCCTTCCCCAGGTTCGCTTGCGTGGTCTTGAGGGGGTCCTGCGGGCGGCTGCACGTTTGGTCGGTGGCGTTCCTAAATTTGGCCATATCTCGCATTACATTCGTGATGTCTTGCATTGGCTCCCGGTTCAGTCGCGAATCCACTTCAGGGTGGTTTCTTTTGCCTGGCGCTGCATCTTGGGCACAGCACCCTCCTATCTTCGTGAGTTCTTTACCTTGACCTCGACTGCTGTGGGTCGCCGATCTTTGCGCTCGGCCTCTAGAGGTTACTTCATGGTTCCTCATGCCCGCACAGCCACAAGGCAGCATAGGGCATTTTCGGTCACTGGACCTTCCGTCTGGAACGACCTTCCCTCTAACCTGCGTTCCGAACCTCGGAACATGTCTGGCACTTTCTATAGTTCACTCAAGACCTTTCTTTTCGACCGGGCCTGGGTCGGGAGCGCCTCTGAGTAGAGCCCTTGAAGAGGCGCTATATAAATCGCATAGATAGATAGATAAACAAAGCCTTTGCTGAATGACTTCTTTGTCTAACACAGTAGAGTTCTTTTAACTTAAATACACACTACTGATTACAATTACAATTATCTATCAGCTCTGCACAGTCTCATGCTTTTGTTCCTTACACTGGCTTTGTTTGATCAAATTGAGCTTTGTAGCCAATGCATGCATGTTTTGTACTTTTATTGTTTTCTTGTTTTCTGGTTGCAATAAAGTGAATTGTATTGTATTGTAATGGATATTAATTGACGTATTGTGGATGATATGTTGTCACATTCCATTGTACAGATTGATTAATAATATCTATTATTATTATTATGGTGCTGTTAGAGCTGTAGCCTGTCGGATTAGTGTGGCTGGTGTGAGCAGACACTGTTGTGTTGAATTGGATTGTCGCAGAAGCATGTATGATGCGGTGGTTGCTTGCGATGGCATTATTGTCTTGTTGCTATGGTGACACGGATGATGGGTGGGCACTTGGCTGTGGTGGAGCAATCAATAATTTAATGTCGTCCTTGGCTGTCACTCGCTCCCTCCTCCGTCCATGGATGATGATGATGATGATGATGATGATGATGATGATGATGATGATGATGATGATGATGATGACGACTATGGCGGTGCTCTCCTTTCTCCAGGTCATGGCCAGCAGCAGCGCCATCTATCCGAAGGACATGAAAAATATGCTCGCTGTCTGTGTCTGCTGTCTGTCAGTGTCTGCTGTCTGTCAGTCTCTGTCTGTCTGTCTCTGTCTGTCTCTGCTGTCTGTTTGTCTGTCTCTGTTGTCTGTCTGTCTGTCTGTGTCTCTCTTTCTCTCTCACTTTCTAAGAAAAGCGGAAGATCATTTAGATTAGTTTTCCTTCGTCTTCTTCTTTCTCATTCGTCAGGTGTGCTCAGGTGTGCATCATCGAAGATGATGATGATGAAGCTTTTATACGAATTCTGCATTTATTTTATTTCCGTCTCTTATTATTATTATTTATTATTATTATTATATTCAGCACTCGTCGTCATTGTCTTTCTCATCATGTCGTCCAAGATCTTCTTGTCTCACATCCATGTCCATGTCTTTTTTTCTCTCTCTCTCTCGCATTTAACAGGATCCTTGTTCAAGGTTGTCTTTCTCTCCACGTGCAGATATAAAAATGTCCTTGCTGGTCGTCTCAGGTTGTCGTCGGCTATTAACTAATTGGCCGAACCATGTCAGTCTTCTTTTCTCATCATATACCTAGGTCCTACTTATGTTTCTATTCTGCTTCTTAGCCTTCAGCTTATTTCCATCCTCGAATCTGCTTTTAGGATACAGCTCCTACTAAACCTCAGATCCATACATCAATGCTGGAGTGACATATGCCCTGTGTGCAGTTTTTACTGTTCATATTTCCCATACTTAATTTATTTTTATTTATATTTATATTTATGTTGGATTCATGATTTAATTGTGTGTTATTTTAAGACGTTTGACTTTTGATTGGCTAGCTATAGATGATGTACGTTTATTATACCATGTCTGTGCACCAAAATAAAATTATAATAATAATAATAATAATAATAATAATAATAATATTAAAAATAATAATAATGTAACGGTGATCCATAACGTAGCTCCATCATACATCCAGGCGACATCCATGTCTGGGGGTGCGGCAGCGGAAGTGGGGGCTACCAGAAAGGTCGACAAGTACAACCATCTTAACTACCACCTATCTCTTTGTTCCACTGGCTTTCGAGACCATGGACCCAATCAACATCGATGGAATGAAGCTTCTGAAGGTTTTGGGGCGTCTCCTGACACAAATCACTGGAGCCAACCCTAAAGAGTCAAGCTATCTGTTCCAGCGATTCCCAGTATGCGTCCAACGATTCAACGCTGTTGCTTGCAGGGGCACATTCGAGAAGCAGCCACAGCTATCTGACTGACTACCGATTCCATAATCTTTATATACACTATACGTTGCCTTATTTGCCTTTGTGAATTGAACTACTTCGGAATTTTTTATAATAATAATAATAATAATAACAAAAGTCCTTACATTGGTTTCATATACATGATGCTGGATGATGTTCGAATGGCAGTCGGTCGGTTGTCTGGTGGTCATATGACATTTGTCTGGTATAATGTCAACCTCATTTTTTAAAGTCTTCCTGGTAAATTCTTAGCACAGTATACAAGGTCACCTAGAATATGATTTTGTGAATCCAGGTGTTTTAAAGACATTAAAGCAGAATATCCAATTAGTAGCAAAAGAAACCATATGGAGAGCATCTAGGGATATTGCACAACTGCGGAGATGGTGGAAGCATTGGTACACACGTGTGTCTGCGTGCGCATGTGTGTGTGTCTGAGTGCATGCGTGCGTGCGTGCGCACATGCGTGTGTGCGTGCGTGTGATCGCGTGCGTCCTTGAAATGAATCTAATTGAATCGGTGTTATTGAGAAGACGCACGAGTCGCGGATTAAGATGGATGCTGTGAATTCCAGGTTAGTTGATTGGAGACGAGATGGAAGGACAGACAGATGGACGGACGGACGGACGGATGGACGGACGGATGGACGGACGGACAGACAGATGGACGGACGGACGGATGGACGGACGGACGGATGGACAGACAGACAGATGGACAGATAGACGGACGGACAGATGGACAGACAGATGGACGGACAGACAGAGCGACACATTGATCGCAATTAGTGGCAGTGGTTGGATGGCCGCTGAGACCTTTCCACGAATCCATGACGCAACCACAGAGAAGGCAGAAGAGGATGATGAATGTACAGACGGATGCATAAAGAGACAGAGAGTGTTAGACAGACAGACAGACAGACAGACAACAGACCGACAGAAAGCTACAGACAAAAACAGACAGACACACGGATGCAGACAGACAAGACAGTTAAACAGAAACAGAGACAGCTAGACAGAGAGATGCAGACAGACAGACAGAAAGCTACAGACAGAGACAGAAACAGACAGACAGACAGCAACAGAAACAGTCATGAGAGACAGTGAGACAGAGATATGCAGACAGATAGATAGCAGGACAGAGCAGCAGACATAGACAGAGATAGAGGGACTTAGTCTGCAACCGCTGTTCAAATAAAGATGAGGTCGACGTGACATTGCTGAAGGACTCAGACTACATGTGTGCTAGACAACAACAACACCAGACCACAGTGAGAATGTCATCATGAAGAAGCTTGACTGACTGACTGGCATTCAGTTAAAAAGTTGGTCTGCTTCGTCGGTTGAGTGTTGATGTTGAATATTGGAACGTGGCTTCTCTCTTCAACGAATGCGTTGGCTTGCGTGTGATGATTGAGAGGGACTAACTAACTGTCAGCATTGTTTATGTGCAATGTTGGCAATGCATGCGGTTTTATACATGCTATGTTAGCGGTTTTTACATATGCAATGTTAGCAATGCATGCGGTTTTTACATGCAATGTTAGCGGCTTTTACATATGCAATGTTGGCAATGCATGCGGTTTTATACATGCAATGTTCGCGGTTTTTACATATGCAATGTTAGCAATGCATGCGGTTTTTACATGCAATGTTAGCAATGCATGCGGTTTTTACATGCAACGTTAGCAATGCATGCAGTTTTATACATGCAATGTTAGCAATGCATGCGGTTTTTACATGCAATGTTGGCAATGCATGCGGTTTTATACATGCAATGTTCGCGGTTTTTACATATGCAATGTTAGCAATGCATGCGGTTTTTACATGCAATGTTAGCAATGCATGCGGTTTTTACATGCAACGTTAGCAATGCATGCAGTTTTATACATGCAATGTTAGCAATGCATGCGGTTTTTACATGCAATGTCAGCAATGCATGCGGTTTTTACATGCAATGTTAGCGGCTTTTACATATGCAATGTTGGTAATGTTGGGGTGGGGTGGGGGCTTCGGGAATCGAACTCTGCTCTGCTGATCTCCATGCCAGTGTGTTGTCCAATGCGCCACCGCCCCCCCCCCCCCCCCCCCCCCCGTCAGCAAGCGCTTTTACCTGCAATGTGATGCTCTGTAATACCTGGTAGTCTGTATGCAAGAATGCAAGCAATGCGACCATTGCAATTATTGCTGCTGCTGCTGCTGTGTGCCTGTTCTAGGAGGTGCTGGAAGAGGAAGGGAGAGATGTCTTTGAGATGTGAGACTTTGACATCTCATTGCTTTCAGATTCATTTTTATGCTCAAGGCCACAGACACTGTCTGTCTTGTCTGTCTGTCTGTCTGTCTTGTCTGTCTGTATGTCTGTCTTTCTGTCTGTCTTGTATGTCTGTCTGTCTGTCTGTCTGTCTGTCTGTCTGTCTGTCTTGTCTGTCTGTATGTCTGTCTTTCTGTCTGTCTTGTATGTCTGTCTGTCTGTCTGTCTTGTCTGTCTGTCTGTCTGTCTGTCTGTCTTGTATGTCTGTCTGTCTGTCTGTCTGTCTTTCTGTCTGTCTTGTATGTCTGTCTGTCTGTCTGTCTGTCTTGTCTGTCTGTCTGTCTGTCTTGTCTGTCTGTATGTCTGTCTGTTTGTGTGCCGCCCGTCGCTGGTCAGCTTGTCCTTTAACTGGGCAAAGGATTGAGACAACTAAGGAATGCAGTTCTTTATGAAGGATTGTGATTAAGAAATACAGTTCTTTATGAAGGATTGTGATTAAGGAATGCAGTTCTTTATGAAGGATTGTGATTAAGAAATACAGTTCTTTAAAAAAGGATTAGGAGTGAATTTCTGTTCTATGCATATGAACGTGATTAAGGAATGCAGTTCTGTATAAGGGATTAGGATTAAGGAATGCAGTTCTGAGCAAAGGATTAAGGAATGCAGTTCTTAGCAAAGGATTAAGGAATGCAGTTCTGTGGAAAGGTTCAAGATTAAGGGCTTCAGGATTATGATTAGGGAATGCAAATATAGGCTACTTTTGATGTAACTTCTGTCAGATTTGATTGGATTATAATATTTACAATAATGACAGTAGTAACGTTGTAAAAAATTCCAGCTGTCAAAATCTTTTTCCTATGGATAGCCGATTTCTGAGGATTTAATTGAATAGAATAATAATTATATAATTTATTATTTTTATTCTCATCTTGGTCAGATAAGTAATATGTCTAATCTAAGGGAGTTTTCTCTCTTTTATGTAATTTTTGTCGAAGAGAGATTTTTTTGTTTTCGGTATTATTAGGAAAGCTAATTTGAAAGTGATACTCTGTAAATAATGAGACTTGGCAGATGACCTTGTTATACCAGTTATCTAGCTAATATTTTTATTGTGATGATGATGATGATGATGATGATGATGATGATGATGATGATGGCGACGACGATGGCGACGACGACGGCGACGACGATGATGGCGACGACGACGGCGACGATGATTACGGCGACGATGATGGCGACGACGACGGCGACGATGATTACGACGACGACGGCGACGATGATTACGACGACGACGATGATTACGACGACGACGGCGACGATGATTACGACGACGACGATGATTACGACGATGATGATGATTACGACGATGATGATGATTACGACGATGATGATGATTACGACGACGACGGCGACGATGATTACGACGACGACGACGACGACGACGATGATTACGACGACAATGGCGACGATGATTACGACGACGACGGCGACGATGATGGCGACGACGACGGCGACGATGATTACGACGACGACGGCGACGATGATGGCGACGACGACGGCGACGATGATTACGACGACGACGATGATTACGACGATGATGATGATTACGACGACGATGATGATTACGACGACGACGGCGACGATGATTACGACGACGATGGCGACGATGATTACGACGACGACGGCGACGATGATTACGACGACGACGGCGACGATGATGGTGATAATGATAGGAAGCATATCTGATGCTCGACCTGAATTTCATTTCAGTATGATATTGAAATAGTAGGATAGTTTATGGCCATGCTATCAGCATATGTTGCATCTTGATTGCAAACATGTGATATTCTCATTGCTCACTTAATTTGCTAGATTTTTGCAATTTCTATGAAACTTTTAGAAAGCAAAAGGTCTATGCTTGCGTTCATAGCTTGGCTTATCATTGGTCGATGTTATCGCAATCAATTGCTTACATACATGCAATTATTCATTATGATTATTTCGTTGTAAATTTCAAAGCAGTTAATTGTTTTAGATAACTTTTAGTCTATGGTTTTGAGTTTGCTGTTTGGCCTTCGGCTTCAGGAATGATTTCTTTGGTGGCGTGGGTGTAAAAAAGGATTGGACAGCACTGGTCTCAGTTGTCACACGCACACACACACACACACGCACACACACGCAAAATAAAATGGAATGATTCTCAAGCATTGTCTTGAAACTGTTAGCGGTTAAGTAAAGTTAAAGAGAAGGAAGCGACGACGATCTTGATAAGAATATCTAAGTTGATAGTTGAGTTGAAAGAAAGAATGTGGGACTTTTATGAGTGAATGAAGTTGGCCTCTGAGTGTTTGTTTTCGCTTCAAATATCAGACCCGTGTCTACATAGGTACAATTGTACTTGCTTGTATACATATTCATACATGAGTACTTACAAATGTGCAAACATGCATGCATACATACATACATATGCATGTATTAGCTAGTCATTTCAGATTGAAGGCTTGGCACAGGAAGTTTGAGATTATAGTAACCACTTGGGAGTGTATTAAATGATAGAAAGAGATTTATGATTTAAACCATTTCTCTGATCAATCAGGATGTGGAGAGAAGGAGGATGGTGGTATTCCAGACATGACATTGTCACTTTTGATGAGTATACATTTGAGGGTTTTCTCCAGTTCAGCTAAAGGCGCATTTTGGGAGATGAATTAAGTAACACTAATCAAAAACATAATAGTGACAGAAAATGTTGAATCTGTTTTGACGCAGATATTTAGTTAAATGAATTTTTGGTCATTCTTCTGGAATATTTTTCTCTTTAGTCTATACTCTCAATCTTATGATAGGCTGATATTGCTGTCATGACTCGAGGCTGTTGTAGGTCCTACCACATAGAATGGCCTTCCCCCTTCTCTTATGGGCTAAGCTCATGTCTTGGCTCCTCCCACATCCTCTTACTGTCTAAAGACGTTTCTTTTTTTGGGTAGGCTGTGCTGAGAGCACCTCTGAATAGTCTATCATGCGATAGGCTCTCTATAAATTTTTAGATACGATACAATTGATAGAACATGCCTTGTAAGTTGTAGCTGTAGTTATGGAAGCTTTCACGAAATACATCCACTTTGTTGTTCCTTGAGCCGTAGGCTATGTCTTTGCTAAAAACAAGCTTTTTGTAACGGAACTTCGTCGTAGACAGAGATCCATTAGTTAATGGAGTTCTGCAAAGCTCTGATCAGATTGCATTTGGTTTTTTTATGTTCACAATTCACCTTCAATCTTATCGTAATAGATCTTGCGTTATTTTGCCGACGATAGGAACGTTTTCACACGTATTTTACGTTTCTTTTGTCTCGTCAAATGTTGGACATTTTTATGGAGTTTGTCAGTTAGACTTGTTGCAGCTGCTGTGCCTGGTTTTGTACCAATAGATTGTTTCTTTATATAAACAAAGATTCACTTCATATTGTTTTTGATTGCATAGGAAGGATATTTTAAAGTTATTCCAAAATATTTATACAATACAATACAATTCACTTTATTGCAACCAGAAAACAAGAAAACAATAAAAGTACAAAACATGCATGCATTGGCTACAAAGGGGGGGCCCAAAAGGGATGGACATCCCGCTGGGAAGAATCACCCAAGTAAAAAATTCCCAAGAAAAATTAATCAAGATAGCTGAAAAGAAAGAGACTAAATCAAATTTAATAGGTGATGACAGATTGCAGAAAAGCTTAGATTGTCAAGAGCATGTAGAGAAACAAACTTAACGAAGTACTTAACTAAAATCTTAACTACACAAGGTCATGTGCACTTCAAGTAGCTTTAGTGGAGGTGAGTAGAAGAACACGAAGTTTCTTTTTAAATACCTGCAGACTACTCGATTGACGAATGTCAATTGGTATTGTGTTCCATACTTTAGTGCCACAAGATTTAATAGTAAAACATTGACAGCCCACATCATCTTGTGTGAGAGAATTCTCGTAAATTGCTTGGAATTTCTGTGGAATCGCTCCTATTGCAGATCTAATAAGTGTCTCTTCATTTTGGTATTTCTGGCATCCAGTTGACATGTGAGGACTTTCCGTGTAGTCACTGAGAACGACGTCCATAGTGACTTCATAGTTCATGCAAGAGAACAGAGTGAAGAAGCATGTTGCGTGCAGTGTGCAATGCTGTGCTTGCAATGTGCATGCAATGTGCTTGCAATGTGCATGCAATGTGCGTGCAATGTGCGTGCAGTGTGCAATGCTGTGCTTGCAATGTTCTTGCAATGTTCTTGCAATGTGCATGCAATGTGCTTGCAATGTTCTTGCAATGTTCTTGCAGTGTGCATGCAATGTGCTTGCAATGTGCATGCAATGTTCTTGCAATGTTCTTGCAATGTGCTTGCAGTGTACATGCAATGTGCTTGCAATGTGCTTGCAATGTTCTTGCAATGTTCTTGCAATGTTCTTGCAATGTTCTTGCAATGTGCTTGCAATGTGCTTGCAATGTGCATGCAATGTGCATGCAATGTGCTTTTGCAATGTGCTTGCAATGTGCATGCAATGTGCTTGCAATGTGCTTGCAATGTGCTTGCAATGTGCTTGCAGTGTGCATGCAATGTGCATGCAATGTGCTTGCAATGTACTTGCAATGTGCATGCAATGTGCATGCAATGGGCTTGCAATGGGCTTGCAATGTGCATGCAATGTGCATGCAATGTACTTGCAATGTGCATGCAATGTGCTTGCAATGTGCTTGCAATGTGCTTGCAATGTTCTTGCAATGTGCACGTATTAAGGTTTTATTTTCATCTCGGCTTTCTCCCTCTACATGCCAACATCAATGAGCCGAGCACAGAGAATTGAACGTTTCTTCACATTTTGCTAGACTGAGTGTTGGAGTTGTGTGGGAGTGTGGGGGGAGGAAAGTAAGAGGAGGGCAAGGTGGAGGAGGAGGAGGAGGATAAAGAGTAGGACAAAGAACCATCGGCTCGTGAAACTAGGTCACACAGAGCTCTTGTTGAAATGTCAAGATACCTTCGAGCCTCTGTTGCTGTCCGTCCGCCCTCTTACTATGAGCGTCTCTACCTGTTGAAGGTAGACTACTGCTGGCTGCTGGGTCATACTCATATGTAGGCCGAGCAGAGCGGCTGCTGCCTGATGTACACAGTACTCGTCCAAAGTTCTGGAATGTCGTCCAAAGTTCTGGAATGTTGTCGTTCTGTGCATTGAGAGAATGATGAAACACTGACGACAACATCTATTTAAAAACCAATTCGTTCAGATCAAGAAAGAAGCGACCGAGTTTTAGAAGGACCTCCTGCTCTGTATAACCAGCACTGTGGTGTCTAGTAGTAGGCAGACACTGTGTTTGTTTGTGTCTTGAGTTGAATAATACATGAAATAATATTATTTCTTTAATTTAACGTCTGAAATCGCATTGCGCTTTACATTGTACAAGTCAGTGTTGTGCACGAGACCGAAAATCCAAGACCAAGACCAAGACCGAGTGGTCCAAGACCAAGACCAAGACCGGGTGGTCCAAGACCGAGACCAAGACCGGGTGGTCCAAGACCGAGACCAAGACCAAGACCGCAATTTTCTGGTCTCGAGACCGTCTCGAGACCAAGACCACGTCTCGAGACCACACCACTGAGGTCCAAATCCCTGCTCCTCAATGTTTGCAAAACTACAAAATGCCACATCGAGCAATTGCATCGATGTAATTACTTACTAAGGCACTAGGATAACTGAGCATTCACGTTTTCTTGTCTCTTTTGATGCGACCAAGAGGTCCAAGACCAAGACCAAGACCGGACCTTCAAGACCAAGACCAGACCAAGACCGGACCATCAAGACCGAGACCAAGACCAAGACCGGACCTTCAAGACCAAGACCAAGACCAAGACCGGGTGGTCCAAGACCAAGACCAAGACCGCAATTTTCTGGTCTCGAGACCGTCTCGAGACCAAGACCACGGTCTCGAGACCACATCACTGGTACAAGTTATGCAGTAATCTTAAAATTAACATCAAACTTAACTATACTAACTGAACAGACAGCCGGCAATATAATGAGGAGAAGTTAGGCATGAATAGAAATAGTACACATATTAGATAAGGATACATGACTTGATGAGTGTAGATGGAGAAAGGGTATATAGTAAGATATATATACATATATATATATATATAATTATATATATACGTAATGTCAATCACTGAGAGGCACGCACACACATAGTCACCTTCCATTGGATGTGGCTATGGGACGCCATAGCAGGGCACCAATCAGACAACCATATAGAATAGGCTACGATTGGCTGTCAATTGTATACTATAGACATAGCTGGAATATATGTATATATGTATAAGACGATGTCGCTCCTAGTTCCTGGCAGACGTCTGGATAGAGGAGGTATATTTGTCAGTGACGAAAGTGGTAAAAGACCGAAGTGGTAAAAGACCAAAGTGGTAAAAGACAGAAGTGGTAAAAGACCGAAGTATAAAAGATCGAAGTGGTAAAAGACCGAAGTATAAAAGACCGAAGTATAAAAGACCAAAGTGGTAAAAGACCGAAATATAAAAGATCGAAGTGGTAAAAGACCGAAGTATAAAAGACCGAAGTATAAAAGACCAAAGTGGTAAAAGACCGAAGTATAAAAGACCGGAGTGGTAAAAGACCGAAGTGGTAAAAGACCGAAGTGGTAAAAGACCGACTATGGTAAGACCGAGAGTTGAGTTTCCATCACGATATAAGATCATTCGTTCTCACTCTAGCTGATAAGTTATTAATTAACAATTAATTAAGTAGGGAATATTAGGAACAGAGACTTAGAGATAAGATCATAAGAACGGTGTGTTTTAGAACTAGTTAGATTGTCGCTTAAAGCTAATCTATTATAATTGGAAAACTATAGGTTTGCCAGCTATCGATATCATACCTGTTAGACTAAACTAATCTGAGAAGACTGATATATTAATACTAATAATACCTTTATATGAAACATAATCTTTCGTTGTCTTTTCTAGCTAGGCACACCCGCTGTGAGTAAGCGAGTTAGTTTATAATGTACCGTAATTAAGGCAGGAACCTCTAGCCCTTGGTATCTGGAGTGATACTAAAACTATCGGATAGCAATACACAGCGCTAATAGCAGCCTACAAAGCATGTCCCCCAAGGGGGTGGCTCGAAGTCGCTACCTCCCTACTTCCCCCATCTCCCCCCCCCCCCCAAAGTTTAATGAATGTGAGTTTGATGTTGTTGCCGTCGAAATCATCATAGCACTTGTGCACATAAAGTTCTTTCTTCTCGTGCTCTGTTACACGCTAGGAATGTATTAAAGCGAAATAATGTCTTAGAATAAATAAAAAATATCGTGACTCTTCAAGATCTACATATAGAACTACTTTGTGGAATGACCTTCCCTCCACTCGGCATTGGATTCTCATTTCTGGATCGTTGTATAAACAGCTTTGTCTTTTTCAAACCTATTTCTTTTGTTGACATTTTTGCACTACATGGGAGTGCTGGTGAATGGCTGTGAGTGGCGCTATGAAAATTACCAATTTAAATACATTACATTAAGAATGATAAATGGATCATGCAGCATTATCAACCTACCAGACACTTCTTCATAGGATAGAGCTAACTGATTCATACCATGGGTGGAACCAGAGAACTTAGCTAATAACCAACAGTGGTGTATGGGGTCATTTGTACTCGTTTTATAGCTAGTCTTGCTTGAGAGATCCAATGTACAAGAAGTTGGAAATATTTTGCTGTGGTAGGGATTTTAACCGCAGTATGTTGACACTATATACTGTGCTCGTGGGGTGCAGTGGTGTAGTGGGTATATTCGTAGCAGGTTCGAATCCGCCTCAAGCCACCTTGTAGGGACCTTGGGCACATCCTTCGCTTGCAGTTGCCCGTGCACTTCGGTGTGAGACTCTGATGCAGTGTCTGCGCTGTATTCTTGAGCGCTTCTGAGTTGAATTCTTGAAGGAGCGCTGTAACGAGTGCACATATGTAGTGCTAAGACTAAGAGTATCTATCATGCAATATTAGTTTCACTTCCTGTCTTTGTATTCAAACCTTAAGTGTAATCAGAACGACCTGTTTGGGATGTTTGACATAATTATGAGATAAATGCTACACTGCTTTGTTTGGATTTTGGACTACAGTTGTAATATGTATGGACGATAGGTAGGCCTATGAATGAAGGAGAAGTCTGTGATGTGTATCTGACAATTTCTTCTACATTAGGTTAATTGTAGACTGCTGGCAGATTGTTCTTTTCGTTTGTTTACACTGTTGAGACGTAGAAGTGAATTCTGTCTTTAATGTTTGCATCGTCATATTTGTGTTGCGCGCTAACAAGATTGTATCTCTCGTTCTTTGCTGATGTTTTTTGCATGGATGTCGATTGCTTCGTAAGACTTATGGCAGTGGATAGCAAGACTTGCTTGCTTGCTTGCTTGATAGCTTGAAGGGGCGCTATAACAAGTGCACATACAAACAAACAAAGACTATGTAGATTACTGGAACCCTAACAAGATTTTATCATGGTTTTCTTAGGTCATTCGGACTGCTTAGGAACCCGTATCTATTCATTCTGTTGTAATTAGTACTTATCATTATTGTACAAAAACAGTAACACTGAAACAGAGAGGTAAAATAAGATATCTTTTAGACTGTAATCAGTTACTCTTTTAAATTCCGGTCCCTGGCGTAGTGTGCATCCATTCAGCGTTTCCTGCTGCCGTCCACTTCTTTCTTTCAACATACTTGACCTTTTCATTCCTCGGTCTAGAACTGCTATGGCTCAGTCTCGATCATTTGCCTCAATTGGTCCTTCTCTTTGGAATGCGCTTTCTCCTTCTGTTCGCTCTGTCTTCTCAAAACCTGCTTCTTTTCATTACGCGTTGTGCATTGGGAACGCTTCTGAACAGTTCACCGTATACTGGAGGCAATTTATAACTACCTAAATACACTGGTACGCGGTGGTGTATGGGACGCGGTGGTGTAGCGGAAAGTTCGCCGCCTTGTGACCAGAGGGTTGCAGGCTCGAATCCACCTCAAGTTGCCACGTAGGAACCTTGGACAAGTCCTTCACTCATGATTGCTCAGCGCTTCGGCATGAAAGTCCGATGCAGTGTCCACACTGTATTCGGAAGCACCTTTGAGTACAGAGCTTGAAGGGGCGCTACAACAAATGCACATACAAACAAACAAACAAACAAACAAACAAAGCAAAACAATTTACAAATGATGCTCCAGAAGGAAACCACAATTGAGCGCTCGATATTTGATGACACAAAAATCTCTCGTTGACATTTCTTTAGCTTTCTCTAAAGATGGATATTTGATGACATGCTAAGAAGACTCTTTTGTTTCTTTAGCTTTCTCTAAAAAGAAGAGACGACGACGACGATGACTTAGCGTGCGATGACCGACGGTCGAATCGTGGCAGAGCGACCACGCGACGACGTATCCCTCCGCTACCGCTGCGTATGAATTCGGTCGGAAGAGTCGGCGTCGAAGTGGATCCACTGTTCATCTCCGACCTGAGCGACCTTGACATCACCGGACTGATCGGGGGAATGGGAGGCGAGTATCTTGAAGGCATCGATCCAGAAAACGAGGATCTGCTTGATGATGGTGACGCGCTGGCCATCAAGGATGAGTTGGCGAAGGTCGGGAGTCGGAGGCAGGGAGGAGGGGAAGCGTTGGCGTTGGCATCGTCATCATCATCGTCGTGGAAAGAATTGTGTGTGATCTGTGGAGACAGAGCGTCTGGATTTCACTACAACGCATTCAGCTGCGAAGGATGCAAAGGTGTGTGCATTGTTATCGTGCTTTGTACCTCGGTATATGATTTATACAATGCTATAATGCAATACTATAATACGATTGTATGATACAATGCGATATACATTTCAATATACAATACAATTATACGATTATATGATACAATGCAGTATATATGATACAATATACAATTATACGATTGTATGATACAATGCAATATACGATACAATATACCAGCGGTTCTCAACCAGGGGTCCGCGAACCCCTGGAGGTCCACAGGAATCTGCCTGGGGGTCCACGAGCAAGTCCTGAAAATTATATATTTCTTAGTTTAAAACATAGAAATATATAATTTTGTTCAATTTTTCAATTTTTCCCTTTTCATTGGCGATATGAAACTAATAATACGTGATCACTGACAAAATTATCTGTTTTAGATGGGTCAGTTTGTTTTAATCGCAATAGAGTACAGACTGAAATCTATTTTCGATCAGGGCATAAAAATGGTTAGGCTAATTAATTTTTCATCAAGGCGCGTCCGCTAAACTCCCGTCTTTTTTGTTATGTACATTAGGTTGGGATGTGGAAATCATGAACAGTTAATTATGTATAGGCCTAGGCTGTCCGAATTTTACTGGTTATCAATGGGGAAAAGTTTGCAACAGACTCTCTAGATTTCGGGATGCTTTTGAGAGAGTTTCTTATAGAAAAAGACCACAGCCTGCAATTCATTTGAATAACAAGTCATGGGTTTCAACTCTGACTTTGAAATTTAGCATTTTTGAACAGCTAAATAAACTGAATTACTCTATGCAAGTGATGCAGACAAATCTGATTACCATTAGTGATAAAGTGTCTGCTTTTACAAAACGATGATCTCTTGTGCAAAACGGATATATGGAGTGGTTAAGTAACTTTGACACATTTGATCAATTGCATGAATTCACATAAAAATAAGGAAATGCTCAGATCAATCTGAGCTTTTCCGGGCTTCCTGTTGCCTAGAGACCTTCTGGATTCACTGATTGTACTCATGTTCATTTTGTTTCTTTGGCAATAAATAAAGAAATAAAAAATTTAATTTAAAAAAAAAATCAACCAAATTTGTTAATTTAATTTCTGAACATATTCAATCATAGCTGGACCAGTTCAACTTCTAATTTGGTAATTTGAATGTTCAAAGTTTTTCGTGGGTTTCCAGTCCGTTTCTTGTGAACATTGATTCGTGAAATTTACCTACCACAGAATTGAACCAAATCATTGAAGTGACCAGTGATATACTATAGGCCATTAGGCCTGCAATGTCCTGCATTGAAGATGTTGCATCCATGCAAGAGTTAGCTTGATGCATTATTTTGGATACAAGCTTCACAATTTCACATGAATATCCAAAACTGCATGAGAAAGCTTTCAACATTATTTCACCTTTTGCAACATCATATCTTTGCAAATGTGGATTTTCTGCCCTGGTGACAATTAAAAATTATCAATCACGGCTTGAGGTTTAAAGTTGGCTAAGATTGAGTGTTTCGAGCAGATAAACTGGGCTCAAATATACGTGCCCAAAGCTTACATTAAAATAAAATACAGACTTTTGAAAATAAATTTCATATAATCTTATTGGTTATAAAAATTTACTACAGGAATGAGGCATATAGGCTATATTATAACAGACATGTAGACATAGGCGTAGGGGACATTTGAGAAGTGGGGGGGGGGCAAAAGTTAACTTCTGCCCGAGAAATCTGACGACCTTTTTTTTTAGTCCGGTTGAAAATTGCCCGAAAACTGCCGTTCCTTCTTCCACCCAAAAATTGTGACGACCTTTTTTTTTAGTCGTCCGATCGAAATTGCCCGAAAATTTCAGATAGATTTTTTTTCCCCGGGTCTGCTTGCCCGAAAACCAGGCTTGCCCGAAATTTACTACAGAAATGAGGCGTCTCCTACGCCTATGCATGTAGACCTACTATTATATAGGATAATAGAGCTGCACAGTCGCGATAATGCTCCAAAGGCGCCAAATTTCAGTGTGGTTCGTGACCGGAACAAAAGATTACAAAGGGGTCTGTGAGTCTGAAAAGGTTGAGAACCGCTAAAATATACAATACAATTATACGATTATATGATACAATGCAATATACGATACAATATACAATACAATTATACGATTATGTGATACAATACACGATGCAGTATACAATATGCTATAAGTTAATACAATTATGTGATTCAATGCAATATTCATCACAATATACACTACAATTATACGATACAGTATACAATATGCCATACAATTATGTGATACAATGCAATGTTCATCACAATATACACTACAATTATACGATAGAATATACGATTGCATATGCAGTACAATGTGCAGCTACATGTGAAGTTGCTCTGTGCACACCTGTGTGGTGGCCTTTGTCTTTTGGTGCTTTTAATTGTCTTCGTGTGCTTTGTCTCTCTCTTTTAATTGTCCATTGAATGATTCTTTATTTCAGTCTTTGATGGCCTTTGTCTTTTGTTGGTGCTTTCAATTGTCTTCTTGTGCTTTGTCTCTCTTTGAATTGTCCTTCGAATGATTCTTTATTTCAGTCGTCGATTCATTCATTCATTTATTTGTTCGTTTTTCATTTGTTTCTGCATCATTCATTCATTCATTCATCCTTTTTTGCATTTGTTCGTTTGTCCATTCATTCCAAGCATTTATATTTGTGGCAGACGGGAACAAAATTTGTATTACATCGGAAACTGCATTTAATCCAAACTAGGAAAATATTATCTATTTGCTTTCGGTTTTAAAATAATAATAATTTACTCTATTCTTCCTTTTGTTAAGAAACGAGTTTTAAAGCAATTTTTTTTATTCTGGTGACATCTAGGCAGGGCTGAAAGTGAGCCGGGTCGGTCCGGGTCTGCGACCCGGCATCGATTTTCCAGACCTGCTGTTGCCGGGTCTCAGCAGGGTCGCTAAAAAGGTCGCCAGGTGTCAAAATTAGGTAAAAATGGTAGGCAGGGTTGCCACTCATAGCTTTTTCCACCTAGATCTAGGTTTTTTGGCCTAATCTAGGTTTCTAGGTTTTTTTTGTCAGTATCTAGCCTTTTTTTCTCACGGCGGTTTTTTCCACTTTTTACGCATATCTTGAGTTTAAAAGAATATTTAGTGTAAAAAAATTAATTCGCCGGTGCCGCGGCGCCCCCCCGAGACTGCGGCGCCCTAGGCAACTGCCTACTTTGCCTATAGCTAAGGCCGGCCCTGCGCATAAATATTGGCTTTGCTAGGTGGAAATGCACAAAAGATGTGAATAAAGTCGAAAATGTTGTGAATACGGACCCCAAAAGATATAAATTTATTTTGGAGCGAAAGACTAAAAAAGGTCATCAGAAATTTTTCTCTGAAAAGGAAGCAAATTTTGGTCGGAGACTAAAAAAGATCCTCAGAAATTTGAATTTCAAGCGCGAAAAATCGAAAAATGCATGTATTTTCTCTTAAATTCTCGATCTAGCCTTTTTTCGGCTCGATCTGACCTTTTTTCAAAATTCAGAGTGGCATCCCTGATGGTAGGATTTTTGATACTTTTGGGCAAATTACTAAAAAAAGACGTCGTGAGAAAAATTTACGAGTCAAAAGACGTGGCAACTTTTGCGAACCACTTTCAGCCGTGCATCGAATTCAGAATAAAGCTAGAGCAATTTTTGGCATCAATTTTTGGTTTGATGCAAAACCTTTTAGCTGATGTTTCAAATTCAGTATATGTTGCAAAATCACCTCAGTACTGGTTTTGTTGTATAGAACCACACACAGCGCTTCTTGCACTGAACATCTTCTATTGGCATTTAGTGTTGTGAGGCGGAAAGTTTGTCCGGAAAGTTTCGTATCTTTCCGGAAAGTTTTTGTATCGTTCCGGAAAGTTTCGTATCTTTTCGGAAAGTTTCGTATCTTTCCGGCAAGTTTCGTATCGTTCCAGAAAATTTCGTATCTTTCCGGAAAGTTTCGTATCTTTTCGGAAAGTTTCCTATCTTTCCGGAAAGTTACGTATCTTTCCGGAAAGTTTCATATCTTTCCCGAAAGTTACATATCTTTCCGGAAAGTTTCATATCTTTTCGGAAAGTTTCATATCTCTCCGGAAAGATATGAAACCAGGGCCGGATTAAGCTCTCGGGGGGCCCGCCGCCATATTCTCCGGGGGGCCCTTAATCCACCTTGACCTTCTGTCACCATGTTCCTCTCACATGTTAATGCATGCCTATAATCATGGGCGGAGTTTATCAGAGGCTTGGGGACTGAACCCCCACCCTCCAAAGAAGGCCCAGAGTCAGTTTTTCACCATGGAAAATGGTATCTTTTCCCAGGGTTTTGCCCCCCTCCTCCAGGAAGGCTTAATCGAATGACTAAAAAAAGGTCATAAACTTTTTGGGCTGAGAAAAAAAAATCGGCGCCGCTTGATCTGGACTAAGTCTCTGCCCCAACTTTTGGCAGTGTGCAAGCTGGTTAATAATGTCATTGAAAGAAACGGTTTAATGGATCACTATCAACACTGAGAAGTTCCACTGCAGTTAGGCGTTTTCTTGTCATTGTTCTCCGCATATTATTCTTGAACAATGCCAGTTTGACGAAAGATCTTTCACCATTGCAGTTGGATACCATCAGGCACATGTAGCATACCGGTACATACGGAGAGCAATGGACACCTTGGGAATTTAGTTTCAAGAGCTTCAGTGTTCTGCACCATGGCAAGAGAAGCTGGTGATTTAATCTATAGGCCTATAATTATAGTCTCTGCGTTTTGGCGGCGATATACCATATAGGTCACATGACTTGACCTGCCTATTTTGCTCTTGACCTGCCTTATGACCTGTCAAATATTCTTTGAAATTTTTATATCTTCCGTACATTAATTTCTTCGACTTGATGAAAAACTACCATGACCTTTGTGCGACCTGCTAAATTGTAGAGCTGGCGTCGCCACTGTTTGCACAGCATAACGAACTGAAACATTTCAATAGAGAACAAATACTGCAGCTTCTAAACCATCAAAATAATTGTCTTTTCCAATGCCAGTAACAATTCTCAAATCGTGTCAGCATCCAGCACATCGAAAACCATTCAAACTCAGAGCACATTCCGAACTTTTTGCATGCAGCATTCCTATAGGCCCAACTTAATGAAAGCACTAACCGATTGACGATTGCCGAAAGGTTTCAGCGCGAAATTGATCCCACACTTCAAATGCAACTTTATGCAATTTTATTTCCCCTCATCAGTGCTTCGAAAATCTATTTAAAAGTATGGATTAGCGACAAAATCATGATTTTAGATGGCAGATATATAGGGGCCATGCATTGACTGCCTTCATAAAAACCAATCAGAAATTGACATGAATTTACACATCACTGTCCTTGGAGTGAAGTTGAATAAATGGGAATGTGGTCTGAAAAAATTCATGTTGGTCGCGGACGGGGGCCCCCCTGACGACGGGGGGCCCGCCGCCATGGCAGACATGGCGTACTGGTTAATCCGGCCCTGTATGAAACTTTCCGGCAAAATACTTTTGCGGAAAAGCTACTTCACTAAATATTGTAATTTCTTAAATAAGCAGAAAATCGTGTGATTAAAAATCAACATAAAATGTATTCTTCTGCGAACGCAGGTTTCTTCCGACGAAGCATAACTCGGAACGCAAGCTACGTCTGCAAGTTCGGTGGGAATTGCGAGATGGACATGTGGATGCGACGCAAGTGTCAGGCGTGTCGACTGCGGAGATGTCGCGAAGTCGGAATGAGAGAAGAGTGTAAGTCACTGACATTGACGACTTCTTTATAAACGTCAACGTGACATTGTCAGCTGAATTACTGATGTAAAATGTACATTGACTGGACGAGAAGTGAACATTTCTTTGTGTAACTACCATTATAAGGACAATCTAGGTCAAGTGGTCACGTGATGACGTAATCAGGTCAGGTGGTGACCACTTGACCTAGATTGTCCTTATAATGGTAGTTACACAACTACTAGGGTTCATTCATTTACTTAGTCCCAGTCCTTTGCATCAATTGGTCCAGCTCTCTTTGGAATACTTTGGAATACACTATCTCCATCTACTCGATCTCGACTTCGAAGTTCTGGTGATCCCTCCTCTTCCTCGTTTACTTTTCTCAGAACCTATTTCTCCTTTCGAGGTGTTGTGCACTGGGAGCGCTTCTGAGTGATTCGCCCTATCATCGGCACTTTGTAAATGTTTTAATGCAATGCCATGCACAGTAATTGAATCTACAGGGATTTTCTGTTTGCCAATGCTGCGTGATACTGACGATGATTGTCTGGTATAGTTTTTGTGCATTTTTAAAGTGCCTCTAGTAGGGTGATTTTTGAAGTGCCTCTAGTAGGATGAACCATTCAGAAGCACTCCCAGTGTGCAAAGCCCCACAAGAAGAAGCTGGTTTTGAGAAGAGAGAAGGAAAAAGAGAGACAACAGAAGTGTAGAGCAAAGAGAAAGGAAAATCACTTTCTAAAGAGAATGACCAACTATGGTAAATGATCAAGACTAAGCAGTTCTGGATCTTCTGGTATGAGGAGAACAATGAATGAGGTTGAAGTTTGATTTACATTGACCTCAAAGCTGAATGAGAAGTCGAAGTTTGAATAACGTTCCCCTCCTGCTTTATCATAGCGTGGGACTGGTGCTGATGTCACTCTGGCTGCTGCACCCATTCGCCCTCCAAGTCAAGAACTTTTTTATCAACTGTGATGTTTAAAAAGATCGACTGTCTGCTTTCTGGCTGCAGGAGAATTAGCCATGTCACACAGTTGTCAGTCACACTGTTGTCTCTGTCTGTCTCTGTCTGCATTGTATGCTAATCCAATTATCCAGATCAGAAACAGACAGATGATCATCCATCAAGGGTCAACCAGTTCAGTTTTTAAAGAGTATACAGCAGCTACAATCATGACATGCTGTCACTTGCTGTCGTATTGCAGCAGGATTTCCATTTGAATAAACGAATATATATATACAATGTGATGTCTGTAGTGGTATTGTTTAATCTAAAGACTTGTGTTGCACATCATTTTTTTTATTCAATTCAACTCAAAACTGTGCTTTTTGTTGTGCCAGGGTCGGGAGTGCTTCTGAGTACACATGTTTTTAAATAACATTCTTGGGATAAAGTTCATCAAGTCTTTATTGGGTCGATGAAATTGTGAGTCTTTTGACGAAAGTTGATCTCACTGGTGTTTGTATGTATGTGCACTTGTTATAGCGCCCCTTCAAGCTCACTACTCAGAGGCGCTCCTGACTACAGCGCGGACACTGCATCGAAGTTTCATGCCGAAACGCTGAGCAATTGCAAGTGAAGGACTTGCCCAATGTCCTTACGCGGCGACTTGAGGTGGATTCGAACCTGCAACCCTCCGGCTGAAAGGCAACAAACATACCCACTACACCACCGCACCCACATGCATGTAAGTGGGACGGGGTTACGCTGTCAATATTAAACTTGCTTACTAACTGACTGGCATCAAACATACCCACTGCACCACCGCACCACACAATATGCAAGTGGGAAGGGGTTACGCTGTTAATATCTGACTTACCAACTAGCTGACTGGATCTCTTTGTAGGTGCAAGTGGAAAGGGGTTACAGAGAATGCTGTCAACATTTTACTAGCTGACTGGATCTCTTTGTAGGTGCAAGTGGAAAGGGGTTACAGAGAATGCTGTCAACATTTTACTAGCTGACTGGATCTCTTTGTAGGTCTTTTGCCAGAGAGCCAGTGCAAGGAGCGTGACGCACGACGGAGGGCTCGTCGTCGTCAGCATCCTCCGAAGGTTCGGTCGTCCGGATCGTTCTCCTCCGATTCGTTGACTTCTCCATCGCAGCAGCAGCAGTCAGTTGCGACTCCTCTCGTTGCGTTGGAGAATCCGCTGGAGCTGTTGGATCCAGCGGAGAGACAGATGATCGAGAAGTTGGTCGCTTATCAGGATCAGTACGAGGTTCCGAGCGAAGAAGCCATTTCCACGCTCTCACTCAGCACGGTAAGACGGATGACTTGCGTCAGTCGGAAGATTTGTTTGGTGAAAACCAAAATTTCACGTGTGGCGTACCGGTGGAGATCAGAGTGTGGTGGGGCGTCGTGGGGTGGGGTGGGGTGGGGTGGGAAGAAAAATGTTACCGAAAATAATTTCACAGGTGGCGTACAGTTGGAGGTCAGAGTGTGTTGGGGTGTGGTCAGGGGTGGGGTGGGGAGAGAAGGACGGAGGAAAATAGGGTGGGAGGTGGGATGAAGGAAGGGATGGGGGAGGGACGGGAGAAGGATTGGCGGGTAGCAGACCGAATCCTAAAATTCCTGGGCAACGCCAGGTACCCCAGCTAGTATATAACTATATATATATATTTCCAATTTACATACATTGACCAATTTATAATTTTCATCATCAATCACTTTTTCTCCATTCCACGTTTTCAGCATCATCAAGTTTGAAAGTTCTTCTCTAAAATGCCAGTCACAAATTCTTAAGATTAGAGCTTCTCAGCCTGCACTCTTCGTTATTAATCGTGGTCTGTTTCTGTAGACGTTGCGGTTGAGTGAGACTGCTTACCCGCTCGACGTACCGAACGCCGTCTTTCGTCACATGGCCGAAATGACGATTCTCGTGACGCATCTCGTCATCGAATTCGCTAAACATCTCCCGGGTTTCCTCACCCTCAACAAGGACGATCAGATCGTTCTACTCAAGGTCAGTTAAATACACTCTCATCTCTTCTTTATATATTTTTTATTTTTATAGTCTGATGGACATTATACTGAGGAAGCAGTTCACTTAAACGCAGAATATATTAAATTACACTCTCATCTCTTTTTTATAGTCTGATGGAAATTATACTGATGAAACAGTTCACTTAAAGTCTTAAACGCAGAATATATCTGACCTTGGCTGAGAGAAGGGACGGGACCAGTGCTAAAAGTGTTAAAAAAACGAAGTGCCTGGACGCCCCTTACCATTCCAAAAGAAATGCCTGGACGCCCCTTACGTTTTCAGGTGTGCTGGCCAAATAAGCGGCAGGATGGCATAGAGATTCCAAAAGAAGTGCCTGGACGCCCCTTACCATTCCAAAAGAAGTGCCAGGACGCCCCTTACCATTCCAAAAGAAGTGCCAGGACGCCCCTTACCATTCCAAAAGAAGTGCCAGGACGCCCCTTACCATTCCAAAAGAAGTGCCAGGACGCCCCTTACCATTCCAAAAGAAGTGCCAGGACACCCCTTACATTTTCAGGTGTGCTGGCCAAATAAGTGGCAGGACGGCATAAAGATTTGAAAATAGGTGCCAGGGCGCTGTCCATGACCGTCCTGCCGCACTTTAAGCCATGGACAGGACCTCTTTCTTGTCAGTAGTGGACTGATTAACAGTTTGTATTCACTGATATCATGCGAAAGTCATGGTAAAAATGTCAGCATGTTTGGTCAAAAGTTTACTTTTTGTAAAGAAAACATAGAATATCATATGGTGGGAAATCGCAAACAAAAATTAAACCTGTCACTGCCTGATGCAAAAGTCATATTTCGGCCTTAATGCATCAGGTGGCGTAATGTAGTTTGTGTGAGTCAGAGGTGCAGTCGCGTGAAATAGATGTGGTTAAATCAATCAACATGGTTTCAGATAAAAGATCATCTTGATCTTGAAGGCGACAAGCTGTCTCTCTTTTCTCGGCCGAGTTCACACATAAAATTCTCATAATTTATATCTGGTTTTTTATAACAAAAGTTATTAAGCAGGTCAACTATAATTGTCGTCCATATCTGTTGTAATTCTTGAGATGTTTTGTCCCATTCAACATTTATAAGGCCAAAAGATTGGTTACAATTACGTAATTGTAATTTGTACATTAAGAAAACGAAAACCATGATATTCAGACTAAAGACCAGTGAACCTATTGTAAAAGTAGAAGACGTCGAAATAGAAAACGTGGGAAGCTTCACCTACCTAGGCAGCAACTTCACATTCGATTTGGATGGCGAAACAGAAGTCAGGACCCGCCTAGCAAGAGCATACACAGCACTCAAATCGCTGGACAAAATATGGAGGAGCAGCACCATCAAGATGACGACAAAAATGAAGGTCCTCAATACCACGATCTTCAGCATAGCGCTTTATGGCTGCGAGACATGGGTATACACCGCCTCAATAAAAAGAAGGATCCTCGCATTTGAGAACAAATGTTACAGAAAGATCCCAAGAATAAAATGGACGCAGAAAATAACCAACGAAGAGATATTTCAGCGAGTGGACAGATCAGAGACAATCTTACAAAAAGCCATGAGGCGTAAACTGGGGCTTTTCGGCCATATCGCCAGAATGACGGATGACAGAAAACTTAAGACTCTTGTTTTTGGAATAATGGACGGAACTAATAAGAGAGGCAGACCGCATCGGGAATGGAAGGATGACATAGAGGACTGGTGTGATGACTCACTACAAAAGCTGTTCCACCTGGCCCAGGACAGAGACTATTGGAAGAAGAAGACGAAGTTGACATTGGACACCTACGAGCATACGGCTCATGGCGAATGATGATGATGATGAATTGTATATTTATATAACTCATCTTCAGTGCTTTTTTAAACGTTCAGTTCTGCACAAAAGGTATAGTTGTAGTTGTAAATGAATTTGTGCAGTTGTTTAAGCAATCTTGTTAGTGATAATATTCATCAGAAAAAATAACTGCAGCCGGTTTTACCACGGAAGAGCAAAATGGAACGAAGGGCTTATGTGTGCAGTGTGAAAAATATGCAGCAGAAAGACCAAATTTCAAAATTTCAAGCAGAGGACTTTAGACGGCGACTTGCAACAATTATGGGGAAGATTTGGGACAAATTTCTGACAAACAACTAAAAAAATGTCATCAGAATTTTTCGTCGGTGACTTGCAAAATTTTTGGCAAACATTTGTCATAAATGTCATGAGAAATTTTCGCCAACAAACCCGCAACAGAAAAATTGCTGGTTCCGCAGCTCTAAAAATTTCTTTAGAATACCCTACTGTGTGTCAGTTTATGGATAGTTTGCCCATTTTTTTCTTCGGTCGTTTCTCTTTGTCTATCTGTTTCTGTTTCTATCTGATTTCTGTTTCTGTCTGTTTGTCTCTGTCTCTCTCTCTGTCATTCTTTGTGCTAATAGTCGTTGTGTGACAGTGGATATGCATCACTGATGATGCTTAGCTAAACTGAATGGGATGTGATTTGCATTGTGTGATCAACTGTTGACTTACAATGTTATGTTTGGCTGATTTGCATCTCTTGTTTCTGCTTAAACACTATAGCGTTGTGTCAACATGACGCATGGCTTTAGCGTAATCAGACATATTGTGTGCATTGATGCAATTGTGCGTAGTGATGTAGCTTTTCCGGAAAAATATTTTGCCGGAAAGTTTCCGGAAACTTTTCGAAGAACCGGAAAAATACATATAACTCAGAAAATATCAACATTTCACTTACAGAAAGTTTCAGTATTGTTTAGACTCCTTTTATTTACAGTACGTCTGTTGATGCAAGCAATGTTGAACTTAAAAATAATTAATATGAGCAATAAACACTGCTTATTAGCAGAACTTTCAGACTAGAGTAGCCTATAAAAAAACTAGTTGTAGCTTGCATGTCTGCAGTCAGCAGTAAAAAGTTCAAGTAAAAATGGTGTCCTCTCCAGACCTAAAATACGCTATATCACTACTGACATTATATGTGGCTATTGAATCAATTGCTGTTTCTGTCACAAATATTAAGGTGACTGAATGATAAAAAATATTTTCTCTAAATTTACAGCGAAGTTTAATTGCACTTAATTACTAAATGTATTTTTGGGCCGTGTAAACAATCTGAACAATGATCACTAGCGCTAGAAGTGCCATCTATTGAATAAACTATCAATTATTACCACCTAATAACACCACTACACCACCGCGCCCCATGGAGCGCGGTGGTGTAGTGGTGGCGTCATTGCCTTGGAGCCGGAAGGTTCGAAATAAGCATTAAGGTGATTTTCCAAGATATTGAGTTTGATACATCATTTGAAAGGCCCTGTCTCAGGCATCAAAATGACACAAAAATTATTGCTCTAGTTTAATTCTCACCGAAGGTATAAGGAAATAAGTGATTTAATTGAATTAATGAATTAATTTAATTTAGTTAATTAAAAAAATAATTTGCATATCAAGAGCATTAAAATAGCTTTGCAACTTGTCTTTTGAAAAAAGTGGAAAAAATTCCTAAGTTTTTTTAATGAATTTTTAAAAAAAATTAAGAATCACAAACTTACTATTTTTCTAATATCTCTGTTGTGTAATCTCAGACTTAACGCCGATTTCGGTGTGCGGCGCCACATTGTGATTTCAAACTTGTAATGCTGCATTTTTTTGGTGTGTAGGGTTCCGCTTCAGAAGTGATGATGCTTCGAACCGCACGACGCTACGACCCTTCGTCTGACGCCGTCATATTTGGCGACGGAACGGCTTTCAGTTGCGACACGCTACGCATCGGCGGACTACAGGACTACGTCGACGATATGTTCGACTTTGCGAGACGTATGAGCATTCTAGAAGTTGACAACGCGGAGTACGGCCTTCTCACTGCAATCTCAATATTCTCAGGTATTATCCAGTTGATCTGTTTATTTTATTGTTTTATCTGGGTTTTTTGTCTTGCGTTTGTGGCGGTTTTAAGCTCGAGTAAAAATCTGGTAATGGTAGAAATTGGTGAATAGATTGACTGAGCTTAGCTTGTAACCTCGCTTAGATTATCTTATTGTCTTGACCTTTTTGATCCACAAATCAGGACCTTGATGGCTAAAATGCACGATAATAACTGTAATGATGCATACATGAACACATGATATGCTGCTGCTACTGATGAAAATTTTGGTGTTCATCTTACAACTCCATTGAACAGTTAAGTAACTTAGCCGAAGAAGTTGTAGGATGAACACCAACGGTCCAACACCCACCTAAAACATTAGATTAGATAATTATCTTCTTCTGCTTGACCTCTGTATGGAGTACCTCTGAGTAGTTGTCTTGGTAGACAATTGTTTGATTGATTTGATTTGATTGATTGGTGGATTGATTGACAGATCGATTGATTGTTTTGTTGTCATTCCTTTCAGCTCGACCTGGTCTCACCGATACGCGACAGGTGGAGCAACTTCAAGACGTTTACGTCGATACGTTACAAGCGTACGCAAAAGTTCGACGAGCTCATCAGAAGAACTTTCTCGCGAAACTGCTTCTTAAACTCGTTGATCTAACGACGCTCAGCTCAAAGCATTCGAAACTTTTGAAGAACCTTCAGATCGAGAAAGGCTCGCTGCCACCGCTACTCAACGAATACTTTGACATCTTCGACTAGGACAGGCTTCGTACGAACGTGGACAGACGGATATTGTGGTGTGTTGCGGTGGCGCTCATTTGCACTGCTGCGGGAAAGCGATTGGCTGCAGCGTGTAACGCGAGTTGCGTAGTGAAACGTGTAGTTTATTTGTGTTGGTCTCGTGAGGGTTTCTGCTCAACTGTGATCTACGTGAGATTGCGTGTTAGGAGAACTGCTGGAAACGCTGGTATGGTGTTGGAACATACTGGTGAAGTGTTGCAGGAGACACTGGTGCAGTGTTGGAAGCACTGGTGCAGCAGTGTCTCAGGAACACTGGTGCAGTGTTGGAAACGCTGGTGCAGTGTTGGAAACACTGGTGCAGTGTTGGAAGCACTGGTGCAATGTCGCATACAACACGACGACGATGACAAGAATTCTTCGTAGGATTGCGAGATATAAAACGGCATTATTATACGGTCGGTGTTTCTTAGCGAAAGAACGCGAACAAAGTTTCGATCTCTTCAGTGTGTGTGTGTGTGTGTGGCTCAACGTTGGTCTGTTCAGGTCGAGCTCTGAGAAAACGAGGGCAGTGCGTGACTGAGCTTTAAACGGAACAGTCTAAGACAATACTTGGTTGAGATGAGTTCCAACCAACCGGACATGTTGAGCTCAGTGACTGCTGTTCTATTGATACACTGGATTGATTTCAATGCTCACATCAGAAAGATACTTAAATATTACTTATATTATTCTAACCCAGTGGTTCCCAACCTTTCTTGACTGTAGGGCCACTTTTTCTAAGTTGGAGGGCACGAGGGCCACTTTTTTAGTTGAAGTTCAATAAGGGGTCACAAGGCTAAAATTTAATTAAAATTTACTAAAAGCATGTGAATTTTTTATAATTTAATCAAAATAGAATGTTTGATGTTATTTATAGACATCAAAATAAAATAATTTGTACTGGAAAATAATTATGTGTTATATCCTGTCCAAATTATTAGTTTTATCATATATTTTTGCTAATTATTCTTGGAGGGTCGAGGGCCATATTTTAAAGCCTGGCGGGCCACTTAAAGCCGCGGGGCCATGGGTTGGAAACCACTGCTCTAACCGAAACACTATACTTGCTAGCCTACTGGAACTACTTGCTTCTCCACCTATGAATCCTTTACAATTGCTTTGTTAAGATTACGATGATTGGATGGCCCACAGTGGAGTTTGTGATGTGATATATCTTGCGGAGGTGACGTTGTCCTCCAGTCCTTCATATCTTGTTGACAATTGCAACTGACATAATTTGCCTCTCAAAGTCTACGATCAATAAATAATGACAGTCATTTGGATGATGACGTCATGAACAAATGTGGCGCCGCGCACACCGAAATGAGCATTAAGGTGATTTTCCAAGATATTGAGTTTGATACATCATTTCAAAGACCTTGTCTCAGGCATCAAAATGACACAAAAATTATTGCTCCAGCTTAATTCTAACCGAAGTCTAATAAGTGAAGTTAATTATTTGATTTAATTGATTTAAAAAAACAATATGCATATCAAGAGCATTCAAATAGCTTAGCAACTTGTCTTTTGAAAAAAAAGTGAAAAAAATTTCCCCCCAATTTTTTTAGATTAAATTTTGTAAACAAAAATAAAAAAATCACAAACATCCATATCCCTAATATCTCTGATGTGTAATTTCCGACTTAATGCTGATTTCGGTGTGCGGTGCCACAAATCATTTATTGTTTTACAATATTGTGGCAGAGTAAAAAAGTAAAGAAAGCATGTTGCCTTTGTCGCCCTCTGTGACGTTTAAATCGAACAAATGTTGACATGGTTTCTGTTCTGCACTGCTTAGGGAAGAAGGAATCTTGTTGATTCTTTTATCCATGCATTTCTTGAAATTGACTGCACGCTTTTCATGGTCAACAATATAAGTTTTACAGACACACGTTTTCAATAGACGTTTTAATAAACATGAATGGATGGTCTCTGTTTTGCACTGCTTAGTGAAGAAAAAATCTTACAATAGAATCTCATCCATAAAAGTTTCCCTTGAGGAACCTATTTCATAAGGGGTTCAACCCCAGACCTTGGAAGAAATTTGCCCTTCTTTAAACCAAATTCTTTTGGGGAGAAGGATTTTATCCCTTGTTCTTCATTCTCTGAGAAGTACAATGAAATTGTTTTGTTAAAAAATTTGATTATATTAATTAAGCGGGTGGATTTGCTAACTGTTCTAAAACCAATAGCATTTTTTACTGTATGTTACAATAAGGATGTGAAATTTGTGAGTAAAACCTTTTTTAAATGTGGAAACTGTTTTGGAGTGAAAACATTTTCTCAAACTCCCCCTCCCCCTCATTACTTCTCGATGGTATATCATGTCAGACCTTGGTGCCTTCCGTAGATATTTATTTCCCCTTTTGCATAATTAATTATTTAATAGAAAAATACGATTTTTCCTTCAGCCTATGTAATAATATGGATGGGTTCTAACTGTTCTGGTTTTCTGTTTGGGTCTGAAAAATCTGCACAATATTTAGTTATAATGTAATTTTTAAAAAGCCATCGGAAACTATATGTATAGTCTAATACACAAATAAGCTAATGTGGACGTCATTATTAGATATTTACTTTGCATACGTAGGCCTATACGTTTCGTCAAGAAGCCCCCCCCCCCCCCCGACTATGCACCCGCAGGCCTACGCAAAATCACCGAAACCTCCCGCCCCTCCCTTCACTGCGTACGTAACATATAGACAGCCCCTAGATTGCCTAGAAGCAACATCTGCTGTAGGCTTACAGCCGCCTACTAACAGTGGACCAATGTACAGACTAAAATTTGAAGAAGGGGCTGCTGCTGCTGCTGCTGCTGCTGCTTCAGCAAGAACAAGCAGCTGAGATCTTGGACGAGCGGCAGAGTCTGTAGCCTACAGTAAATAGGCCTACCTATGCGTGAATGAAGAATGAAGGATCCCTGGGGCAGGCCGCTAGACAGCAATGGTTGAACTGGTTGCTGCTAAACTGCGTGATTGTTAGGCCTAATTATAGCCGTGAGAACTTGCTACGTGGCATTCGGTAGACCTACTTCTCTCCGTATACAGTTAGCCCACATATATTATTTGATATAATATTATGTGGTTGGCATACTTGTCTGATTATACATGTATATGGAAAATTGAAGTACGGTGGTTGATTTGAAGAAGGTCAACGTGACATTCACATTCGTTTTTCTCGGTTTCTGCGTCTTATCACTGAAATCACTGGAAGCGCTGCAGAAAGTCAAAGGCTATATGGTTGTGAGTGGCGCTACAGAATTTATAATTACATTGCTTTAGATTACATTACAATGTAGACATATTAGTATAGGCCTAGTGCATAACTATTGAATTCCGAGTCTTGAATAATGTAGGCTAAACAACGCGTGAGCTATGATCTTGGCGTGCAGACAGTGCAGGCGTCCTGTACGTAACCTAATAATTTGGCTAGACAATCTATGATCTGGATTGGGTAGGCCTGTCAAAGGGCATTTTTCACAGGCCCTCTAGCCTAGAGGTCCATTATAATCGGGACCCTGCCGTTATGCCAATAGACATTAGGTCCATAATTTTATTGGCCTAATAGGCCTAATTATTATAGGCTTATAGCCTAGGTTACGCTGACGGATAATTTGCAGCAATAGGAGCCAAACGATGAGTTCTCTCCTTAATCATGATCAGACGAGCATAATCCCCCCTCAATTCCAGGCTATAGGACTTCATCTCATCTGGCCATCTATAGCCTAGTGTTTGGAATAATGGAAGTCATCACAAAAAGGGGAGGGCCACATCGAGACTCGAGAGTGGGTGGATGATAGTGATGTAAAGCAAACTTACAGAAGCTGGGTCATGATGATGATGATGATGATGACGATGACGATGACAATGTCAATGACGATGACAATGCGTTTTAGTATTTTAAATCATGAGCGAAAAGAGTTCCAAAGTGATGGGCCTCTGCACTTAATTGAAAACTGACTTGTTGACTTCGCTCACCTTACACGTTTTGGCCTAGCTAAAATTATGTCGTTAGTAACTGAAAATGCGGTCTGCAACCGTTAATCATACACTTACTTATTTACTCACGCAATGGCATCTATAATATATCGTTCATGGCGGTGACGTAATTTGTAGCAAAGACGAACTGGAAGAAGATCGGTGGAGGTGAGTTAATTCATTTCCACTTTTTTACTTAAATTTCTCTTTTCCAACATTCGAAGGAATCTAATCGTTCACTTTTGAAATCAACGTAAAAAGGTATTCGTAACACGGATTTAATGATGTTTTGCAGTTTAATGCATCGCTGTATAGCGGACGATTTAAAGTGTAAACAAAAACTGATTAGTTTCGGTGCTGCACGGAAATCAATTTACACGTTCTATTCGCCAGTCGCAAGATTTTCAACTTTTTCCTTAAAAATCTGCATGAAAAGCAACGTATTTTACGAATAGTCGCACTTCGTCTTTTGCATTTGAATTCATTACGTCCCGCATTGCTGTGTGAGAAATGTAGAGATTCTAGAGAAGTCTCATCCGGTTTCTGCCTTGTTGGACTGTTAGAAGATTATAAGAAAGCGTGAAGCTTCTGCGGCGGAACCTTCCGCCAGATAATGCCTTCCGAAACTGCTTATACGGCGGAAGTTCGGGAATCGACCCGAACAAGAGTTTCTAATGGCTAAACTAACCCTAACACTAACCCTAACCGACCCTCACGATGCCTAACCTGCTGTTCGGGTCGATTCTACACGTCTCTCCGGTATACATTTGGGTAAACGTGTATTTTAGTATGGTAAATTATTTTCACGCTTATAATTGCACAAAAACAGTCCTAAAATATTTCTGCCAACGTGCTATTGCCTAACTCATGTATTATTATACTTAGAATTTGTTAAAAAGAAGTAAATCGATTGAAAAATTGTAATATTTTGTCATAACAAACCGCCGATCGAAGTTGTTATTCAATTCTGACCCTATCCGGAAGTTGCGTGCGGCAAGTGTGCAATAAGGCAGCACGCAAAAGTAAGTAAGTAAGTAAAAGTCAAGCTTTTCAATTGCATTAGGGCCTAGTTGTTTTATGAATCCAACTTCTCTTTCAATAATAATTATTTTTCATCAATCCAGCTCTAATTTAAGGTAGAATATTTTTGTTAACCCAGCTTCCATTTCTCGCCCGTGTTTTTCGTCAATCCAGCTTCTATTTCAGATATTAAAAAACCCTCATCCAGCTTCCGTTACCTAATCGTTTTTTCATTATTCCAACTTCTATTTCAGATCTAGAAATATCGTCATCCAGCTTCCATTTATTATTTTGAACTTAGGCCCGAAGTTTTGACGTACACGTTTAGGCGCATACCCCAACTTCCGGTCATATGTTGTGGTTCAATGGCGATTCGAGCGGCGATTTCGCATGGGAAATGTGACATTTTAAAAGCTCATTTTTTGTCAATATTCGTGTTCTTAGAACATTTTAAGCATGTAGTTCGATGAGTTGGTTAAGGTTAAACCGTAGTTTACGTTGATTAATTATTTTCACTTTACCCCACGTTGATAAATTATTTGGCTATTGCTATTGATATACAAGTAATTTCTGGATCGCCAGGTTCAATCCAGCTTCCATTTCAACTATAAATATGCCTTTATCCAGCTTCCATTTCAGGTATAAAATGCCTTTATCCAGGTCCTACTTCTCAAGCGTTTTTCATCAATCCAGCTTCATTTTCAGCAGAATGACTACACTAACCCTAAAACTAACCCTAACCGACCCTCACGACGCCTAACCTGAGCCCTAACCGACCCTCATGCGTAAAATCTCGCTTCTATTTCGTCACTAAATATTTGTCATCGAATGTAAGAAATTGGTTGTCGGATAAAAAAAGTACGTTTTTTTCGTCAATCCAGCTTCCATCTTTTCGCGTTTTCGGTTTATATTGCTACTTCCGGTTGCGAATGTTCAGAAATTGTAATAGCACGTTTTATGGCGCGTTATATTCGTGATTTTAGGCGTTTATTAATTAATCAACGTAAACTACGGGATATCGATAATGAAAATAATTAATCAACGTAAACTACGGTTTAACCTTGGTAAAATTTAAGCTGCTTGGAATAATTTACGGCACTTTTTGAGTCATTGTAAGCGTGAAAATAATTTACCATACTAAAATACACGTTTACCTACATTTGGCGCATGTGCACATCCTTCCGCCGTATAAGCAGTTCGGAAGGCATTATCTGGCGGAAGGTTCCGCCGCAGAAGATTTATCCTATAAGAAATGACCAGGTTTTGCTGTCATCAGTCTTTTCCTATAGTCTTAATTTCAGAAAATATACGGCCTTTTGCACTGATCCTGTTTGCTAGTTTTAGAAACTTGTAGTTCTAAACTATTAGTGCTAGACATATTTATGGAAGTCTCTTTTGGTCATTCTGCCCAGTCACTTGTTCTGTTTCATTCTCTCCTTAAGACTTATCTGTTTCAAATTGCTTGTCGGTCATAGACTGGTTCTCTGTTTTAAAAGACTGATCTTTTGATTTGACGTTACTAATTAATCATTAAAAAACCTGTGAGCATGCAATTAAAATATTACCATACATTTAAATATCGTATCTTAGTGGGAGCTTAAATGAAAGTGCACCACGTAAAACATTTTGTTTAAAATGTGAATTTGAGCTTCTATGTCAGTTAAAACAACTTTTAACTCATATTTTGAATTTTACTGTCCATTAGTCAGCAGAATGAACTTGAATCAACCGATTACGATGCCGGTTCAGACGGTTGAGCGAGAAAAGATCTTCCAGTGGATTGCTGAGTTGGGGAGTCAGGATACTCGAGAGAATGCTCTACTTGAGTTAAGGTCTGTGCCTTACGTTTGCAGTGCAAATTTTGTCTGTTTTGTTACTGAAAGAAAAATACACGACGTTTACACGTACGAGTATTAAATTTATAAATTAGGGCTACTAATGGCAAAGTTTAATTGCTGGGCAGTTCTTTAATATTTCAAAATATTCCAGCATATTTTTGTCTTGTGTTTGTGCCGTTGGTAAAACACCTTTGGTAGCGTGAAGGATTCCAAAGTGCTTCCAGCTCCCCACATCCCAGTACATGAGTGGCGCATTTTACTTTGGCTTATTTTTTTTAAAACTCAGTGTATTGTATGTCTGTTCATTCCAGCAAGAAGCGTGAGGTAGTGCCAGACTTGGCGCCAATGCTGTGGCACTCGTTTGGCACCATTGCTGCTCTTCTTCAAGAGATCGTCTCCATCTATCCTGCGATTAATCCACCGAATCTTACGGTACGTTCATTTAGATCGTAAAGATTAGTTAATATTAAGCTATATTGTTCATTCTTTGCTTATTTCCTTTGTTGTTTCTAGAGGGAAGTGCATTATAGCGCAGTAGTGGCTTAGCTGTCAACTGAGTCTAAGGCTTCTTGAAAAGGCGCTATGTAAATTTTCAGAATGCATGAAAGGTTGGTGTGTTTTATGGTTTTCGGAGGTCTGAAATTGGAGTACATGCGAACAATGTATGGTTGTCTGACGTTGTCGTTTATTGTCTTAATTGTGTTTAGGCTCATCAGTCGAATCGTGTTTGCAATGCGCTTGCGTTGATGCAGTGCGTCGCTTCGCATCCCGACACCAGATCCGCCTTCCTTCAAGGTAATCATACATTACACATGGATCGAATCAGAATCAAGCGCATCGCAGTGTGTTAAGGATCTTGAATGTCGGCTTATTATTGTGTTCTCTTCCTTTCACTCATGCAGATGAAGGAATTGAAACGCGAGTGTTTGTATTAGAGTAATAGCTCAGATGTTTCAATCAATCGGTATAACATGTAAACCATAAAGCGTCTGCTTGTTGTGATAATATTTTCATTGTTATTATTCTGACATAATTTCTGCAATTATCGTGATTAAAAGTATCTATTTATTTGTAAGTAATTTAAATATAAATCAAAAATAAATTAGATGTTTGGTGATGAACTGGTGTTTTTATCTTTCCAGCGCACATACCGTACTTTCTTTATCCGTTTCTACACACCGTCAGCAAAACGCGACCGTTCGAATACCTCCGACTGACAAGTCTCGGTGTAATCGGCGCTTTGGTGAAGGTACGTTGGTAATGTGAGAAATGGACATACGTTGCAATTCAACGAAATCCACTTTTCTATCTCGTAATTTGAAAGTCTGGTTATGGCAAAATTGCAGTAGAATGATTTTTGCTTTCTTGAGATGAATAGCATTTATAATTGAAAAGCTGAACCCAGATTTGTGTTATAAGAAATTAATTGTGTTATGATGGGGTTTGAGCTGAGATGAACTTTACAAGAATGATTTTGTCATATCTTTTATTCATTCATTCTATAGATTTATATACCACGTTCGTCTCTGGGTAGAAATCTTGAAGAGTGCAATAACATGTGCTCATACACACATACATACATACACACATACATACATACATACATACATACATACATACATACATACACACATACACACATACATACATGCATGCAATGATTTCTGCGTTATGTCCTTCAGGTCTAAGTTTAAGACAAGTTTGTCTGTTTGAACATCCTCGATCCCATTGTGCGATCAGTTAAATCAATTTAATTGTAATCTGTCTTGTCTTTGTTCTGTTACAGACGGACGAGCAGGAGGTCATCAACTTTCTTCTGACGACTGAAATCATTCCACTCTGCCTCAAGATCATGGAGTCCGGAAGCGAACTGTCAAAAACTGTAAATATTTATCATCTCTAACGCTGATTGCAAGCTGTCCTCCAACAGTTTTCTTTGTTGATTAGGTTTTTTTTACTTAATACCATATTACATTAATTAATTAATTATTATTATTATTAATTAATTAATATTACATTACAATGTTGCTATTCATTGTAATAGCAGAGCGTTTGATAGTCAAAGAAATAAATATTCAGCTTAATGGTGAAGTTCAAATTTCTATAAATCTGTTTGACAGCTGGCAATGTTTTGTTGTCTTTCATGTTACAAAATGTTCATGAATAATTTTTTTAGATTTGCAATTGGTGCAAAGTGGTTAAATTTGTTAAACGATAACTTGAACTTCATTTTAAAAGCTATTAATAATCAAAGCTTTTTTCATTGCAGTCAGGTTCGCTATTAAGTGCTGTGTAGACCTTGAACCATTTTGATTTTGCAAACAGCTCAATAATATTGTTCTTTCTCAGTTTATTTCGACTGTCTTCTTATATTTGTTGCCTATTTACCTAGCAGTCTCTGCAATGAACTTCTCAGTCTTTCTTTGCCCCACTTTTTCACATCCATTTTTTTATTTGAAGACCATTCTCTTTGGTTTGGTGCTGTCAGGTTTGGAGCGCCTCTGAGGAGCTTTGCTTGAAGTGGCACTATATAAATTCATGATTACGATTTGATTACATTTATCAGCTATGGTTTTGTTTGAATTGATCCTCGATTGATGTTGTGTACATTACGATATTGACACCATAGAATTCATTTGATTGGATTGTAATTTACGTAGCACTCAAATCCAACAGAGGATTAAACTGATCGTATGTTTCTGCGTGTGTGTAGGTGGCAACGTTTATTCTCCAAAAGATTCTTCTTGATGAGACTGGTTTGTCGTACATTTGCCAGACATACGAACGCTTCTCACACGTCGCTATGATCCTTGTAAGTCTCGCTTCTCACACGTCGCTATGATCCTTGTAAGTCTCGCTTCTCACACGTCGCTATGATCCTGGTAAGTCTCGCTTCTCACACGTCGCTATGATCCTAGTAAGTCTCGCTTCTCACACGTCGCTATGATCCTAGTAAGTCTCGCTTCTCACACGTCGCTATGATCCTAGTAAGTCTCGCTTCTCACACGTCGCTATGATCCTGGTAAGTCTCGCTTCTCACACGTCGCTATGATCCTAGTAAGTCTCGCTTCTCACACGTCGCTATGATCCTAGTAAGTCTCGATTATAAAATTTTATCCTCCATGTCTACGATGCAAGCAGGGCTTAAAGTGTGCCAGGACTGTCATGGACGGCGTCCATGCACTTATTTTGAACTCTGGACGCTGTCCTGCCACTTATTGGCCAGCACAGTCTGAAACTTTAAGGGGCGTCCTGGCACTTCAAGATTTAGAAAAGTAAGGAACATTTCTTTTTCCGCACTTTATGCACTGGGTGTGAGCAAGTCTGTTTCTCTTCAGCCGTAATTCTGACACTCGATTCTGAATTATGTAAAGGCAATGAGGCTGAATAAAACTTTAATTTAAGTTGATGCATTGGTAAAAGTCATTTCAAGTGAGTCGAGTCTAATTTGATTTTGGAGAGAGTTGTATTTTTTAGCATGCTGGATGGTTGTTAGTCAAATGATTGAAGACTAAAATCCTGCGTAGACAGAAGTCAAGATTATCTGCTCCATCTATTCATCTCAGATATTTATATAGCGCCTCTTCAAGAGTAACTTTTCAGAAGCACTCATCTATGCTCCAAAACCAACAAGTGATCTTGTTATTTGCCAGCAGCACTGAGTTCATTTGCAAAGAGCAATTAACTGTTGTTTCTTGGATTAGTTGGCAGATTCTGGGCTAGCAAGGACCACCTTTGAGATGCACTTGCATGGTGCTATAGAAATGTTTTCAATTACATAAATTAGATATAATGGTGTTGTTGTTGATTGCAGGGTAAAATGGTTCTTCAGTTGGCTAAGGAGCAATCAGCGAGGTTGTTGAAACACGTTGTTCGATGCTATCTCAGACTTTCTGACAACGGAAGGTAGGATTCACAACTCTCTTACCCCTTCTTCTTGCAGTCACGTTTTAGCATATCTGTGACATTGTGAATAAAAACCCTGATTCCAATGATGGACCATAAGACACGTGGAACTGATACAAGGCCCGAGATATGTCCGTCTTCGAAACCATATTGTGGTTATAAATGAACTTGGCAATATTATGTGGTACTTGGTTATGCTTCTAGAAACACACATTGTCTATTGTCTATTGTGTGTGCTGTTGCAGAGCTCGTGAGGCGCTGAGACAATGCCTTCCCGACCAACTCAAAGACGGAACATTCATGAATTGCCTCAAGGACGACAACTCAACGAAGCGATGGCTCTCGCAGCTGCTCAAGAACCTCGAAACTCCAGGTCTGCCAACGGGTCCTGGTGGAATGAGCCTCGCCCCTTGAGTCTCGACCAGTGAGACCAGATAACAGACAGCCACTGCTACTGCTGTTGAGCACTCAAGTAGATGAAAAAAACAATGGCAGGCGGCAAAGACAAGCGATGTGCGTGTGTGGCCGATGTACATGTCTAGCGGCGCATCACTCGTTTGACTCTTCGTTTCCATCTGATTCCGAACTGTTCAGCAGAGTTGTCTAGTTGTTCCCCGCAACGAGAAGAGACGGGACTTGTGAATTGCTCTCCTCGCCGCCAGCAACCGACTGTTTGCCTTTTAGCTTTAATCCTCCTGAAGAGAGCTGACGAGATTTTTAGGTTTTTTAGTTTGCATTTGTGTCGTCGCATTTAATTCGCGTTTGCACGGAAGTAGCATATTCAAAATTATCGGCAGGTGGACTTGAGCGAATCAGCTAGACATTAACGACGGCCACTTATGCGTCGATGATGATGATATGAAAAATCTTGTGGCTGGAGTCAGAACTGTGTTGGCTGTTATAGGCTCTTGTTATGCGTTTATAAAGATGAGGTTTTGGTTCAGAACCAATGAACAACGTCGTTAATTAACAGTCTGCTGTTTGCGTAGGCATTGATGTAATTACCGTAGATAGAATGATTTCATGCGGAAGATTGGAGTTCGTGTGACTGCAGTTTTATCTCTCGTGCCGTGAAATGAGATCTCGTGTGTTTATATACGTTGCGAGTGTACAACACTTGTCTCTTATTTGCTGCTGCTCAAAGAATGTGTTGAAAAACCTTTTTATTTCGGTCTTTGTTTAATTTAAAAAGCAAATATTTTATCGTGCAGGATTTCTTGATATCACAGATTTCTTATTGTACCCATGATTTTCCCATTGGGATACATTTAATTAATGCGGGCGGTGTGTAATATAATATAGGTGACAAGCGGTTTAGGAAATGTACAGTAGGTCCATTTTGCCGCTATCCATATCATGTCGGCTTGGTTGTTTATCCCCACCATATTCTTGTTGGATTGATCATCTGCAGGATATTGACCTTTTTACTGAGCACTTGACTTTTGTGTTCCCTCTGTTGATGCAGGATAAGGCAATGGCAGAATTCTGTCCATCAGATAATGTTGATCAATAGAATATAAGTTCATGTTAAAATTTGTTTCAGTAGTTTGGTATGAAGTTGGATGAACCAAGTAGGTCCCTCTCTATGGAATGGACTTCAGCTCTCTTCGCCTTTCTCTGTGGTAGTCTTTCCTCATCTTTCTCCCCCCCCCCCTCAAATCAACTGCCCTTTTCTCTCAGGGTCGATCGCACTGAGACCACTTCTGAAAGGCTTTTACTGAGAGAAGCGCCTTATAAATTGTTATATGCAATAGAAAATGAACACTATCTTTCTTTTTTTGTATACAAAGAAGCACGGACTGTCAAGGCATGAATTGAAACCAGTAAAGAAATTTATACGGCAATGGTTGTGCTTTTGTGCAGCTACAGATTTATGAATCTTATATTTTAACAACTCGTTATTACTGTATTACAGTTGCACACTCAGTGATTTCATCAGTGGCTCTTTTAACTGTTCACCATTTTAAAACTGTAACAGCAATCACAATTATTATAGAAGTTGTTAAATAAATAATAGGAAGCTGCCAGATATGAGTTGTGAGTTGTTTTGCATTCGGTTTCAGAACTCTTGATTTGTTGACGATATATGGCAAACTGATTGAACGGATAGGTTTGTTGTGTGTAGTGTGTACAATTCAAGCTTTGGAAGAAATGCAACATCAAAATGCAATTGTGTTCTATTGACGTCTTTCAGTCTCCTCACATCGTCCACTTTGCTCTTCAAACAGATTTGATCTTCTAGTTCAATAGTTCTTCACACTAGAACAACTATGGCCCAGTCCCGGTTCTTTTATGCCTCAATTGGAATCTCGTAGACAATCTCTTCTCGATCTCGACTTAATCCTTCATCCTCATTTGCTTTTCTCAAAACCTGTTTAATTCTTCTGTTGTGGCCTTTCACACTGTGGGGCGTGGCAGGGGCGAATCCAGGGGGCCAATTCGGCCATGGCCCCCCATTTAAAACTGCCATGGGACGTCGCCCCCCATTCGGTCAGAAATTAGCAATACGAACAGGGGTGTCATGGCATATTGGCCCCCCATTAATAAAATTGCATGGGACGTGGCCCCCCGATTGAGTTTTGGGCTGAAAAAGGTCAACTTTTTGGCGGATGAAAAGTACTTTTTTTCGTCAGCCGAAGGTCGATGACTAAAAAAAGGCCAAACTTTTTGGCGACTAACGACGAATTTTTTTCCCTGGCGTCCCAAGATCAAAGATTTTGGGCCCCCCCCCCTGGAAGAGTTCTGGATCCGCCACTGGGGCGTGGTGTGTGAACTGGGTATGTTCGTTGCCTTGCAGCTAGACGGTTGCAGGTTCGAGTCCACCTCAAGTCACAGCGTAGGGACGTTGGGCAAGTCCTTCACTCGCAATTATTGCTCAGCGCTTCGGCGTAAAACTTTGATGCTGTTGTCGGGAGCGCCTCTGAGTAGTGAGCTTGAAGGGGCGCTATAACAAGTGCACATAGAGACAAACAGGAAGCGACTGTGAATGGTTCACCCTTTTAGGGGCACTAAATGTTTTAGTGCAATACAATACAATATATATTATATTTATATATATACTAGCGTACCCGGCCACGCGTTGCTGTGGCTGAAAAGAGCATCCAACCATTCCCCTACCTCCATTCCCCTCCCCCTAAGTTCACTCAGAATTGCTTTAAAACATTCGGATATTATTTGTTTCACGCACTGGAGCCACTGACCACTTCTCCTCTCAAACAATAATATTTTTATGCCCATGACCTAATTATTGGGCGGTGCAAGTATATACGTTGGTGACTAATAACCTGAAGTCCACCGACCGGTATAGGCCCTATATCCAGTTGACGACATCTTCTGTACCGGTACATACAATCATCCCACCCTAATAGAACAATGTAACCTACATGTACATGAATACATCGCCTAGCGCAGTGAATATTATTGTGCCGTATATCGTGAATCTCTTAGACTATAATAATTTATTATTATTGTATACGTCTTCCTAGTATTACTATGCACCGCAGAACAAGATCTCTCCGTTATACATGTATATATATATATATATACCGGGTAAATATATATATCATGATATATACCCGATATATATATATATATATAATATATAGTGCTACTAGCAAACGCCGCCAGTCTAAACGACAGCGGAAGAGGAGGGGGACGGGGGAAGGGGAGCGCTCATCTCTGCAGCCGTTGAAAGCCATTAGACGAACACTTCATCAGTTGCGCATCTGTTGCTGCAACTGATATCTATGAATGTGGCATCCGCAGCATCGCAACGATGAGGAGGAGGGGCGGGGCTCCGTCGACAAGAGGCGTGGCAGAAGACACGCCCCTCCTTGACGACGCCCAATCAGACGTTGCGATAAGAAGGGGGCGTGGTCCTTTGAGGAAGATTGAAGGATTGCGGTTGTTTGATTGGCGTCGTTAACTGTGTTGGGGTCCATTGATAAGAAGAGGATGCTGCGAGATGACTGTTCGCAGCGGGGGAGCCAAGCCAGCACGTGTCAGAGCGAGAGGGTGCTGAGCAGCAGAAGAAGCCACGGAGGAAGACTTCCGGTGTTTGTAAGACGATCTCAGATGAACTGCTGATCAGTTGAGAAAATTACTCCAACGATAAACTATTTTAATTATTCAGTTGATATCAACGACGAAGATAATTTTATTATCGACAGGCAGCGTATTATAGGCTGTACATTCAGAGCGAAAGATTGAAGGTTACACGGCAGTTCCGTCCAACCTCCGTGTTGATTATACTCCTGGAATATTCTTCCAACGATTCTAGATTCTTACAACCAACACCACAACCATCTTCATCATCACTGGCATTACAGTAGTACAGTACGATTCGCATCATCATCATCAGTACCTGTGCAACGCCATCGCTTTCTCGATCTCAGCAGATGAAACTGCATTGCGTTGACGAGATGTCTCTATCGTCCTACCATCAATCACAGTTTGGTCCCAGCAGCTACTACGGATGCTCCAATGCATCTCTTCAGCCTCCGTACCAGTACCCAGCATCCGACGGGTACTGCAGCAGCAGTAGCATCGGCCAGGGACCAGCATCCGTCTATCATCAGATGATGTCACCGGGGGATGATTACAACAACTGCTACGGCACCCGATCTACCGTGACGATGCCGGGTCACGGGACCATGACATCCTACAGACCGTATCATCGTGCATCATCGTTCACTGGATTCGACTACGAAGTCATCCAGTCTCAGAAGGATGATCCACCGTTGACTCCGGATCCGCTCCATTGCACCGGATCACCGTACACCGTGGTGTCCAGTGGAATTGGTTCGCTGCAGGGTGACTGCGTGTTCTTGCAGGGCAGAGGAGGAAGCGAGGAGAGAGGGTTCTACGGGGCTGCGGGGGTGACGCACGTGCCAACCAACAGATCATTGCATCACCAGCTGATGAGGCAGGTAGGCAACAACGGAGTGGGAGGAGCAGAAGGAGAAGGGTCCGTGGTCCTCGCAGGAGGAGGATTAGGAGGGGAGGGTAGAACTTTGTCAACTGGATCCTCTGAGGACACCGTTTGCCTGGATCGTCGATCTGTTGGACTCTCCCTTTCCTCCTCATCTCCCTCTTCATCATCAATTCATCCACCTCCTCCTCCTCTTCCACGTGGAACGAAAGAAGAACCACGTGACCACGAGGATACATCAACCATCCATCAGGAAGATGAGGAAGAAGATGAAGAAGACGATGAGGAAGATGAAGTAGGGAGTGGTGCCACAGCAATGGAATCAACAACATCCTCATCACCATCCTCCTCCTCCGCCCATCAGCATGTCCTCGCTCCGGGGTCTCAACCACACGGTCCCAACCGCCACTGTCTGCTGTGGGCGTGCAAGGCTTGCAAGAAGAAGACTGTGGCCGTTGACCGTCGCAAGGCAGCAACGATGAGAGAGAGACGACGACTGAGGAAGGTGAACGAAGCGTTCGAGGCACTGAAGAGACGAACCTGTCCCAATCCCAACCAACGAATGCCGAAGGTTGAGATCCTACGAAACACGATCGACTACATCGAAAGTCTTGAGGAACTGCTCAACGGACCTCGAAGTGTGTCCAGACTTCCGCCACCACCGCTGCATGCGTCAAGGTCAAGGTCTTCCCTGCAACGATCTGGAACGACGATCAACGGTGGATCTGGTTCAGCTGCATCTCTCATCCAAACGATCTCTTCGACCGTGACTGGAACCGTCTCGGATCATTGCGGCGGATCAGCATCGGTCGCCAAGAACTGCAACAACGTAGGTCAATCGCAATTGCTTATCTAGCTGTAAATGCTAATTTATATAGCGCCTCTTCTAACTCGTATAAGAGTTCTGAGGTCAGTTCTCTTCCTCGCGTCCGATCCCAACGATTGTATATATTATGTGGACGTATAGTTCGAACAATCATTCTGCAGCCGATTTCTTAATATATATATATATATATATATATATATATATATATATATATTGGGGCATGCATGCATGGCGCCCGAAGAAGTCTTGGCACGAGGGGCAAAAAAGGCCACGGTTAAATTTTTGTTAGCAAGAGGTTGAAAAATGCAAAGCAGAAAATTAAGAACATTCTGAACATGCGTCGGTATTTTCATGGAGTTTTCTTCATGTAAGCTATTTAGTTTCACTTTATTATAATTTTTAATATTTGAATAGTTTATTTATAACGCAAACAAATTTGTTTAAAAAAATCAAAGTAGCCTATAGGCCTATGACCTACCCTGCAGAGGCTGGGTAAGATGCCACCTTGATAAAAAAAATAATAATGTCACATAATATTATAGGTTAATATTGTTTTTTGGCAGCTATCAACCCCGTGTCGTGTGTAACATGCACTTTGGTTTTCAGTTCTATATATTATTATTATAATTATAGCCTATTAGTATTGGAACTATTGGTGTCTATTGAAGAAAAGCATTTTCTAACTTAATTAATTTCATGAAAATTGTAAAATTCATTAGAGGCGGCGTCATATAGCATTCTGCCCTGTACATATATACATGGTGGGCCAAAAATACCCTCCAAAAGGTATTCCCAATATCTTGACCAGAAGAAATAATTTTTAAATCCAGTGGTCAGATTTTACCGAAATATTTCAAACATAAGAGAAAGCTATTTTAGTGAGACCGCTCACTGTTTTATGACGATTCAAAAATATTAATGCAACAGCAAGGTAAAAAACGATTTGATTAAGTCTCATCTCAATTATAAATACATAATTGTTGTCAAATATGAAATTGATATTGCTTCACAACTTATGTTCAATGTGTCCATGCACCACCATTGTTCACACTTATTCTGAGTCGCTTTGTACGTTCTTGATGGTCTTGTAGGCCTACTCTTGTTGATGTTCTCTTTCCTATCAGCTCCAAAGCGACCGTCAATTCTGTTATCGCTCTTGCAATGGTTTTGACCGCAGATTGTGGTATTTCTTCAGCACAACTCTCCACACTTGATAATCCATCGGGTTCAAATCCGGAGTTTGGTTCTTCTCAATGAAACCAGAACAATTCACATTGAAACGATCTCCTTTCATCGACAGCATATTTCTTATAGGCTAACTCTCAATTTAACTCTTGATTTCTGCGCTATCGTTGTTTATCAGAGTTATAAGCGTCGGTTATTGCTTCATCTCCTGCAGACCTTGCTCACAAAGTGTCTGAATAGGCCTACACATTTTGTCTCTCATTGACGATTTGGGCATTTTAATTGTTTTGAGATATTTCAATTTTATTGATTTCATAAAAAATTATTAATTTTGCAGATTATTTATTTACCAACCTGATTGTAATCAAATCGATTTTTGTTTGTTTATTGTTGCGTTATGTTTTTGAATCGTCAAAAACACTGCAGTGGTTGGTCTCATTAAAAGTGAGATAACCGTTGTTCTGTTTCAAATTTCTGGTGAAACTTAATAATCTTCGTTTAATAGCTCAATCCGACACACCGCAGAATGATTACAGTACACTGAGTACAGGTTATACGAAAGCACGGCACGCAGGTCGGCTTTACAGAATGGGTTCGGCTTAACACTATGGCCTAAGTACTGGATCACTTCTAGTTCGGCCATGCAAGAAGTGGGAGGGGTAATCTTATTTTCAGCAGAACCCGAGTCAAGCAACGCAACAGCAAAGCGCCTATACGGCAGCTAACAGAAAATTCAAATAAATTTTTGCCCTGTGCGAGGCTTGAACCGGGGTCGCTTGGATGACTCTCATTATATCGACCAGCGCCTCTCTCAACTGAGCTACGGACCCACTTGGCCATCGTACATACGTAAATATGAATTGTCTTTAAGCTTGTTGAATTTCATTAAAAAATTCTTACTTCTGGCCAAGATATTGGCAGAAAACCTTATAGGAGATGCAATTATTTGCCCACTCTGTATACCTATATGGTCAGTGGTTGCTGCAGCAGGGCACTGATGCATGGGACGGGGAAAGAAGACGCCGATGCGGCCGATCTCTTTGATGGGACGGTCTAATTAGACCTATGTCCCTCATTTTGGTAAATCACGTCGCATCCATTTATGGTGACATTGCCAATCTATGTCCCCACAAATAGGACCGCAGAGTGCATGCATGCATAGGTATATAGGCCTATATATATGTACATATATATATATATATATATATATATATATATATTTGGGGGCATACGCGTACGCGCGTACAATGTATACATGTGTTATTTATGCGTGTGCAGAATTGCACGAAAAGAACTGATGATGATGATGATGATGATGATGATGATGATGACGACGACGATGATGATGATGATGACGACGACGACGATGATGATGATGGTGATGATATATGATTATGATGATGACGATTGTGATGCATAAGCCTATAACCTAGGTCTACATTACATCCATAATTATAAATTATATAATAATATCAACAAATTTCCATCGATCATCAAAATAATGAGAAAGAATTAAAAGAAGGAGAGGTATAATAGGCCTACAGGTCTAAACATTAAAGGACCAACCCACAACAGTACTGATCGATATAGGCTACTCTCCTATTGCAACGTATACACTATACACACGACATGTATTATACACAGGGCTTAAAGTGTGATAGGGCGATCATGGACGGCGTCCAAGCACTTTTTCAAATTCGAATGCCGTCCTGCCACTTATTTGGCACTTCCTTTTTTATACTTTAAGCACTGATTATACATGTATAAGCTACCACTGTTCCTCATGGAGTTTATGACTATGCATGCTGCAGCGGTCATGACTCGGTACCTTCCCTGTTGCTGGTGCTGCTGCTGAGAAGGATGATGAGGATGATGAGTAGGAGGAGTCTATTGGTCGGTCGGTTGGTCGGAGGCTGGTGGACGGTTACACGTTTACATCATCCTGGTCTCTGTTATGACATCAATCCAGACCGATACACACTTAACGTCTTTCAAAACATCGCCCGTCATCATCACCGGCCCCTTTGTCTCGACCACAGAACGACCGACGCTTGTACTGCAGACTACACATAACCGTATCTGGCTGTGTCTGTCTCACTGTCTGTATGTCTCTGTCTCTGTAACTGTCTCTCTGTCTCTGTCCTTGTCTGTCTCTGTCTTTATCTGTCTCTGACTGTCTCACTGTCTCTCTATATTATATATATATATATCCTTCTCTACATGTGTCTGACGCTCTATCTATCTATCTATCTATCTATCTATCTATCTATCTATCTATCTATCTATCTATCTATCTATCTGTCTGTCTGTCTGTCTGTCTGTCTATCTATCTATCTATCTATCTATCTATCTATCTATCTATCTATCTATCTATCTATCTATCTATCTATCTATCTATCTATCTATCTATCTATCTATCTATCTATCTATCTATCTATCTATCTATCTATCTATCTATCTATCTATCTATCTATCTATCTATCTATCTATCTATCTATCTATCTATCTATCTATCTATCTATCTATCTATCTATCTATCTATCTATCTACCTATCTATCTATCTATCTATCTATCTATCTATCTATCTACCTACCTGTCTATCTGTCTATCTGTCTATCTGTCTATCTGTCTATCTGTCTATCTGTCTATCTGTCTGTCTCTGAATCTATCTGTCCATCCATCCATCCGTCTGTCTATCTGTCTGTATATATGCCTGTCTGTCTATTTTTATCAATCCATATTTTTATTGTCTTCCTCTTTGTCGCATTCTGTGTGATTGTCTCTGAGATTTTACCTTTCCTCTTATTCTGTCTGTCTGTCTGCCTCTTCCACCTTTTAAATATCTCTGCCTGTCTCTAGCACTATCTGCCTTTCTGCATCCCTCTCCATCTCCTTCTGTCTCTCTTCTTTACCACCTTTGTCCTTTCCTTCTCAATTCTCGTCATCGTTTCTAATCAACTCCACATTTTCAGCGTAATTGAAATTCTGTCGGAATTCTCTGATCACGGATCTTTTCCGCTTTCTAACAGTCACTATAGAACTGTTTTCCTTTCCATCATTTCCTTACTGAATTTCTCCTTTTCCTCCTTTTCCTCACCCTTCTAAACCATCACCTTGGCGATCGATTTCAACACCCCATGCAAAGGCATGCATGCATCACCCAAACCCCATGCACCTGACCAAAAAATAAAATGAGTATTTATCCTGCCATTGCCAATTTGATTCGAGGAAGCGGCATACCTTTGAGTTAATCATAGTCTATTTATTCTCCAGATATTCGCGGATATAGAGCACTAAGTCTTGTGCGCTATAATGCCTAAGCAGAAGTCCAATTGAGGAAATTCCATGTTGTTTACAATATCATCATCATCATCATCATCATCATCATCATCATCATCATCATCATCATCATCATCATCATCATCATCATCATCGTCATCATCATCATCGGTTCTTTGTTGCCGCAACAAGTATCAGTATTTAATTATGGCCCCTAGATACTCTGCATGGGGCGGGGAATCCACTTTGGGGGCGGGGGATTGGCCATTCGGCGGGTGGCAAGCGCTGAGGTGCAGCGCTGTCAAAGGAAGGATTCGAGGTTTTCTGATTAAATCTTTAATCATAATAATATTATAATAGTAAATAATATCACGGTTTATTAAAACCGTTCATGCGTAATGCAATATAGATGATGTGAACACATTGTCGCCTTGACTTTTGTGCCATCGATTCAATGAATCCTAGCGACCGTCAGAGTCAACCTTCTCTCTCTCGCCGCCTCCATCAGCTCAGCTCCGCATACATCCAACCACATGAATAGGAAACGGAAATGAGCAAACCTATTTGCCACAATCATGGAACACACGACTGTGTGCTTGTCTCCTTGTCTGTCTGCTTGTGTTTGTCTCTTTCTGTCTCTGTCTTCTTGTCTCCCATCTCTGCCTCTCCTTCTCCGGTCTGTTTGTGCTTTTCTTTATCCTGTCGTATACGTGTGCATGCGTGTGTATGTGTATGTGTGTGTGTGTGTGTGCTTGTCTTGATGCCTGTCTCGTTGTCTTATAACTTATATTATTATGTTCGTCTTCCTTAGTTGACGTTGTCTTCTGTTGTTGATTTTCGTTGTCAGTCGTTCAACCTTAACAACATCGGACGCAGACAACAGCGATGCAACGGCGAACAGCAACAACAACAACAACAACAGCAACAACAACAACAACAGCAAAAACAACAACTCCAGCATGTCCTCAACAACCAGAGCAACAGCAGCAACGCATCACATCAGTTCCTTCTCGGTAAGCTATATATATATATTTATACACTGTGTCCGGAAAAAAAGGGACCCATTTTCTAAATATAAAAATAATTAGTAAATATTCATCGATTTTTACAATTCAAAAAGCATTTTAATCCTCACATATTTATCTAATACTGGTGAAAATATAAAAGTCCCAGTCACAATGATGACGTCAGAATGACGTCATTTGCACTAAAGTTCATTTAGCGGCTAGTCATGCATGATTTCGGCTGGTATATTGGCTCTTGGTGAAACGGAAATCCATTTAACAGAACCAGGAGTAAAAAATAAATGCAACTCATTACAGGAATTGTCTCCTCCATATAAAATTGATGTCTGATATCCGCGAATACTCGGATTAATAAACAATTCAACAAGATGGCGTCCCAGCTCACTGAATTCGTTAAACTGCTGAACTGTTGACTAAGGAGACTCCGGATTTCATTCCTCTTATAATCTTTGGCCGCCCAACGGACCGAGCTTAAATCAAGTTGATCATAAAACGTGGAGACTATTGCAGGAGATGGTTACAAGACAAGGATAAGAGACATTGAAGAACTCCGTGAGCGAATTGTTAATGCCTGCTGGGGAGGATTTTGATACGCTGGTTATCGATGCTGCTGTTGGCTATTAGCGCGACCGTTCTGAAGCTTACGCTGAGGCCAAAGGTGTACACTTTGACCACAAATTAATTCAGATATAAAACTAAAATTAAACTTACTTTATTATTGATAAATTACATCATGAAAATATTAAAATTTTGATGATTTTGCGCATTTATCTCTTAAATTTGACTTTTTGTGCAAATGACGTCATCATGACGTCATTATTTGGACTGGAAATTTTATATTTTCGCAATTGTTAGATAATTATGTTAGGATAAAAACGGTCTTTGAATTGTGAAAATCGATTAATATTTACTATTTATTTTCATATTTACAAAATGGGTCCCTTTTTTTCCGGACACAGTGTATATACATATATGAATTATATTATATATATATATGCATAGACTGAAACAGTGCAACTGTAATCTTATATGCAGTGCAATATATGAACTTCTATAGCGCCATATAATATCCATTGTAATCCTATGTAACCAAATATAATGTAGAGTTGTAGACAACGACATCATAAATTATATATTACGGTTTATTAGGCCTACCTAATCTAATCTAATCTAATCTAATCTAATCTAATCTAATCTAATCTAATAATTAAAATAAATATCTTCGTTTAATTCCAAACCGATGACGCAACGATGACGACACAATCGACTCAGAATGATCGCAATTCATATATCATCATTATTACGATGATGACGGATGATCATCATCATTGCAAGTTATACACGATTCGAATTCGACTGTCTACAGTCAATGAAGGCGCCCATCACGTCCTATATAATACTACGCATTTACCAATACAACGCCATCTGCCGATTGGAAGGTTGAGTGAACCTCTGGGAGGGTATAGATAGCCTACTATAGCGGGAAGAGACCCTACGACGGCCTGCGTCCATATAGCCTACGCTATTCGTGCCAGAGTGTTAACCATTACTCTGAATCCCTCCTCAAAGTGATCTTCTATAGCGCAGTCTTAATGTCACTCAGTCATTCATTCATTTCGAGAATATATAAAGCGCCTCTTCAAGAAACCTACTCAGAAGCGCTCGTCTGGAAGTTGGATCTTGCAATGGAAACAGAAGTGACATCTAGCGAATTAAGCCACTGACACCCTCCACTATATAACATTTCTTTTGTATAGGCTATCAAATGTATGCATTCTGTGTACATAAAAAATTATGTATATTGCGATACTTGATATAGCGCATTTCATAAGGGCTACCTCGCAAAGCATGTGTCGCATATGCGCACGTGTTATTAGGCCCGAGTATATTTATGCGTGTGTTTGTTTGCGCTCTTTTTATAGCGCCCCTTCAAGCTCCCTACTCAGAGGCGCTCCAGACTACAGAACGTACACTGCATCGGAGTTTCACGCCGAAGCGCTGAGATATTGTCCTTCACTCGCAATTGCTCGTGCGCTATGGAATAATGAAACTCCGATGCAGTGTCCGCGCTGTAGTCGGGAGCGCCTCTGTGTAGTAAGCTTGAAGGAGCGATAGCAAAAGTGAGAAATAAATACACACAGAGGAGGTCTTGAAGACTGATTTTGTTCTATTCAGAGAAAACCTGAGTTTCGTTTCAATCAATTTGTCGGCAGGCGTTAGAGGGCGGACCTAGACCATTTGCTGCTGACACGCCCACACAATAAAACTTATTCATGTATACACGACTGTACCATGCATACCCATCGCCAAACGACTGAACAGCTATTTCTGTCTGTCTGACACAGAGAGTGTCGAAGGTCCCTAGCCTACACAGTGCTTTTGAGGAAATGCGCTTATGAAATGCGCTATATCAAGTATCCTTGATGTATGTGTTTCTGTCTTTGTCTTTCTGTGTTTGCCTAAGCCTTTGTTTGTATGTGCGTGTTTGTGTGTGTGCATGTGTATGTGTGTGTATGTGTTTGTGTGTGTTTGTGTGTGCTGATGGAATATGGTTAGAGTTAAACAGACGTGTGCCACCTAATTAACTAACTTGCCGACAAAGAAAGCATATTCGATATGCAGCACGCATATATCCTACTGCCATTCAAAACAATTTAAATATATCCATGTAAGCTTATACAATACATATGTACAGGGACGTAACTAGGATTTTTCGTTTAGGGGGGCTTAAGCCTTAAGTATGACCAATGCTTAAAGTGTAAAGAAGAAGTGCCAGGACGCTGTATTCAGTGTATTGTAATTGGTCGTGAAATTGCGAGTGCCGAAGGCACGAAGCCCGTCCCGACTAGGGGGTCTGGGGGAGCGTCGTAAGCTCCCCCAGCGGGGTCTGGGGCGGAGCCCCAGCGACCAGCGCATTTTTGGCTGTGTCGACCTCAAATGGAGCCATTTTAAGGCTCTTGTTTGCCAGCTATTTGTGAACGAAAAAGTTTCGAAAATTGTAAGAATAAGTGGTTTTTCAGTGTCGCAAGGCTCAAGCTACCAGGATAACAATAAAGTTTTGTCTTTACCGTAAGCTCCCCAGCGGGGTCTGGGGCGGAGCCCCAGCGACCAGCGCATTTTTGGCTGTGTCGACCTCAAATGGAGCCATTTTAGGCAGTCATGGCCGGTCGTCCGTAATTGCATGTACGCCGTCCATGCGGTAGTCTATTTAAATTAGCCGTAAGCATACAACGGCTTGATTTCATTTGGGGGGGGGGGCTTCAGCTTCGTTTGGGGGGGCTTAAGCCCCCCCAAGCCCAACGCTAGTTACGTCACTGCATATGTAAAGAAAATACTAATAGGTACAAGAATAATACATAGACTACAAGTATAAAGTTACATATGCATATAGGCCTAGGCTATAAGTAGGCTATTCGCAGCTACATGCGTGTTTGAAAGAAATATTGTTTAAAGCTGAACAAAGGATTCAAATACAAGTTAACGGAAGAATGACAATCATAGAACAAAGTGTAGCCTATTACACTTTTTTAAATGTAAAAACTCTGGTTTCATGCAGATTACATAATTATTTTTACAGGTAGGCTACAAATGTCAGTCTTTGCAATTCCTATTATTTACATAATTATTTTAAAGGCATAGGCAAATTTTGTAGTTTTTACATGTTGTCAAAATATTTTAAATGTGGAAACTCCCAAGGCCTATAAAATTTAATATGTTACTGAAATTAATCATAAATAATATTATAATTGATAATTCTATGTTAGGCCTACATAAGAAATACAAAACACATATAATGTATAATATAATTATGCCTAAAATATCATCATCATCATCATCATCATCATCATCATCATCATCATCATCATCATCATCATCATCATCATCAAATCGATTCATCATCATCATCAGTTCCTGAAGACAGTCGTTTGGCGGCGACGGGTACATACAAAGGTATACGTGTAGCCTACTACCGTGTAGTCGTGTAATAAAAGTATAATAGATATTGTCATAGACTGATTCTTTTCGTCTCAGCTTACCTGGGTAACATTGGCCGCCCTACCTGTTCGGTCGTGTGAATGGTAGGTAGGGTAGGGGTGGGGTGGGGGGGGGGGGTTGACCGCCGTGGGTCCGGGGAGTGGGTTCTGTGGGGAGTTGGTTCTGTGGGGAGTGGGTTCTGTGGGGCGCACCACATGTGGTTCCTTGCGGTGCTAGGGCGATAATTACCGTCACGGGTAATAACGTGATAATTAACCAGATAACTGGCGCCGACCAAAAGGAGAGAAGAAGAAGAGATGGATGGATGGATGGGTGAGTTTGGTTGACGTGTGAAGACAGCTGTTGCTGAAGATGGGGAAGGAGAGAGGATGGAAGGGATGCGGAGAGGGATGGGGAGCGATGGGGATGGGGATGGGGTGGGGAATGGGGGAAAGAGACCTGGTTGTCGGTCATCATTAGAGTCTGGTAAATGGAAACTGTTTTTATGAGATGTCGAAATGTTGTTCAGTGGAAGACGAGACGCCGTTACACCATTCCTGCCCCTCCCTTCCCTCCTTCCCCATCGTCCTTCCCCCTACCCCTCCCCCATTCCACCTTTCCACCCTTCTCGTCCACCTTCTCTTCCACCATCTCTCCCTCCCTCTCTCTCTCGGCAGCAGCTGTTGGCATTTCACGATTTGCGGCGGCGTTGCTCCTTTCTTCTAAGAATCTAATTGAATTGATCCGTTCATGGGTCATTGCCGACTTCAACGAATATAATACAGGAGCCAGACTATAGCATACTTACCTACACCGTATACGTATGTCATTGCACATCTAATATATATATATATATATATATATATATATATATGATGCATATGTATATATATATGCATCAGCATACGAGAATTGTTAAAAAATAACGGGATGGGGGGAGGTCAGACGTTGATTTATGTGGACTTGAGGTTCTGCAACGAGAACTTTACTATGGCGTCCTAAAAAGACTGGGGGTTGAACTCCCACAACCCATGGCAATTCTCATCCTGATTATATGCATAGAGCTATAGAGGCAAATTATCTATACATAGGTCTACACGTAATTTTTAGGGTCTATGCATACAGATATGGATGGTGGTGAGGGCCATTGCCTCTTCTCAATGAAACCAGATCAATTGACAATGAGACTATATCTCCTTCCATCAACGGCATAAGCTTATTTCTTAACTCTAAATTTAACTCTTAATTTCTATGCTCTAACTGTTTCTCAGAGTAAGCGGTTATTATAGCTTTAGCTTCAGAACCTTGCTCATGAAGTGTACGGATACACATTTTGTCTGTCATTGACACCTTGGGCATTTTAATATTATTATAAGCTTAGGCCTATACACTCAAAAAAGTAGGCCTATATTATGCATATGATGTAGCATATCATTATAAATTATATAAATACTTAAAGGCCTATATACAGTAATACACACATACATATCTGTATGACTGCCTTTGTGTGTCCTTGTGTGAGTGTGTGTGTATGTATGCGTGCGCGACGACTTTGCGTTTCGTTGCGTCTCCTTACATGCTCTTCATCTTCTCTAATGATGTTCCATTGGAATTCTCTGCGATAAGAAGAAGAAGAAGAAGAAGACGACGCTTTGTGAACCGTCCTCCGATCCTGGGATCAATCATCGCCCCCTCGTCTTACAATCGACCGACTGGAGGGAGGGAGAGAGAGGGAGGGTGGATGGGGGAAGGGTGGATGAGGAGGGAGGATGGATGGGCTACGGAGGCTGGCGATGATTGGGATGATGATGCTGCTGGTCATCACTCGAATCAAGAATCAGATGAAGCGTGACAGCGATGAAGCAAATCAAAGAGGACGAAAGACATTCCTCCGTTCCTTCTATCTAACCGTCTGTCTATATATCCATCTATCTATCTGTCCATCAAAGGAAGCGATGGCGGTGGTGGTGGCGGCAGCGGCTCTTTGAGGGCAGGACGGCAGACCACAGCCCAAAGGCATCGTTAACTATACCGTATATATATGCATACAATATATATATATATAATTATATATGTGTGTATTGGAAGGGTTAAAGATCTTTCACATTATACTATCAACGAATTTATTATCGACGATAAGTCAATGATACCTGCAGTCAACCATGCATGCAAACTCGTTCACGTCTATCTTAACCTCTGTCTGTCTGTCTGTCTGTCTGTATGTCTCTGTTTACGTCTGTGTTAATCTGTCTGTCTGTCTGTCTGTCTATGCCTGCCTGTTGGTCTGTATGGTGAGGCTATGAAATTACGAGCCTTTCGGTCGACAGGTCAACACTGTATGGCCATGAGACTATCCGTTTTAATGTCTGTCCGTCTCTCTAAGTTCTATGTTCCGCTGTCTACGTCAATGTGGCTCACTGATAATTTACTGTTTTAATTTAATTTGACCCAATCGTTTTTTTCTTGATGCGGTAATCCATGAAATATGTTCATTTAGAACTGTGATTACGGTTAGTATATATTCTTCCTAATTCTGCCTTTGTATCTCTGTCTCACTCAGCATAATATCTCTTTGTGTGTGTGTCTGTGTATGTGTGTGTGTGTCTGTGTATGTGTCTGCACTGATTGTTGTATGTGATGCTTTGTAGTTTCCGGATACGACGACTGCTGCAGTTCCTCCTCCTCCTCTTCTCCCTCCCACCATCCCCATCCCCACACTCATCTCCCGCATCATCTCTCAGCATCAGCAACCAACCTCTTCGGTCCAGCATCTCTGAACGCAGTTCGTGTCTCCAGCCTCGACAAACTCTCGCTCATCGTCGAAGGCATCAGCTGCACCAACAGCACCAACAGCAGCAGCAACATCAAAACCATCTCATCAGTAGCCCAGCAGCATCAACCGACGGCATCTTCATCTTCAACGGCATTGCATCCAGTGCTAAAAGTGTAACAAAAGAAGTGCCTGCATGGACGCTTCTTAACTTTCCAGTGTGGCTGGCGAAATAAGTGGCAGGACGGCGTTCAGATTTGAGAATAAGTGCATGGACGCCGTCCATGACCGTCCTGACACACTTTTAGCCCTGACTGCATCTCAACGACAACTCATCCGTCCATCCTTCAAGTTTACATCAACTCACCAGTGACCGATAGATCAGAGAACAGTGCTGGAGCTGCAGTGGCTGCAGCTTTAAGTGATGGCAAAATGATCTGCTTGTAAAAAAAACGGTTTGCCCTCGTATTGGTAGTTGCCTTGCCGCAAGGCTGTCAGGATATTGCCTTGCCGAAGGTTTATTTGATGCATAAAAAATCGTCCACTTCTCTGGTTACTTGTAGCATAAAAAACAGCGGAATGACCATGGCAGAAGAAATTTCGAAGGGGCTTTCTGCTCCGGAATTTCAAATGGATACGATCGCAAAATACAAAGAATAAGTTTAAAATATTCTGAAATTATTTGTTTAGGGGTGAGAGGAAAGTTGAACCCGTAAAACCGCCCGAAAAGCACCTCTGCTTGTACGACTGCCCCATGGCTATGCAAGGTCGTTTAGTCCTTGATGGCTATGCAATTGTTATGATTTGCTATTATCTGGCGCTGACTCTGAGCAGGAGAGGCACACGAGAGACAGAATAGCTAACTGAGAGACAGACAGATAAACGGTTGTAGCCTATGTGAAAAGAGAGAGAGAGACAAATGGACACGCAGATGAATGGTCAGAGAAAAAGGCTTATGCAGACTGCAGACATGGACAGAAAGACAGACGCACAAATATACAAATATTGAGGAAGACAGACATGCAGAAGGCAGGATGTATAGACAGACATACAGACCGATGCATATATAAACAGATAAACCGACGGACGTAGCCTATACGGAAACAGGAGCAGACAGACGTAGACATAATAATATCAAGAAATTGATAGGCTATAGCAAACAGGTAATTAAGGGTCTATAGATACGCTTGAAAAGCAAAGGTTGAAGACTTCATTATGCAAATAAGTCGTCTGCATTAATGCAGAGTGCATGCCTTAGGCCTAGGCTATACGCTGCAATATGAGAATTATTGACGATGTTTTCAATAATATAATAAATATTCTGTTTCTCTTCTTCGCCAAATATATTTTAGAATATTACATTAGCCACGATTGACATTTAGACCTGTAATAGCCTATTCAGTGGCTTCGTGCACTTTTCTGATGCATGTCACGTGGGGCGCGGTGGTGCATGTAGTGGGTATGTTCGTTGCCTTACAGCCGGATGGTTTCTGGTTCGAATCCACCTCAAACCACCGTGTATGGACCTTGACCAAGTCCTTCACTAATCACTCGCAATTGCCCGGGCGCTTTTGCGTGAAACTCCGATGCAGTGTCCGCGCTGTAGTCGGGAGCGCCTCTGACTATAGTGACTAGTGAGCTTGAAGGGGCGCTATAGAAATAGAGAAATAAGTAAATAAGTAGCCTATTATCTATGCGTGTAAACTAAGTTATAACATTGCCTATAGTGACTAGTGAGCTTGAAGGGGCGCTATAGAAATAGAGAAATAAGTAAATAAGTAGCCTATTATCTATGCGTGTAAACTAAGTTATAACATTGCCTATTTATTGCCTTATTATAGCCTACGCATACGAGTCTAGCACCAATCAGCCACATGGTTATTATTGCAGATTTGCAGTCCTTATACCGGTAATAGGCGGCTAGGCCCTACTTTGAAAATGTTTCGTCAACTGTTTGTCGGAATCGTGCACCGTTGTGATGCAAAGTAGCAAAGCATTTATATATTCATACAAGCATATTCAGTGCCATTTTAAAGGCAGTTTTTAATCTTCCCCCTTTTCTGGAGACTTCAGGTTTTTGGAAGAGGCAAACGAGCGTCCGGCGGACGGTCACCGAGACTCATAGCGACCAGAGGGGGGTTTGGGGAGGGAATGTAGCCTACAGGCCTACTAGGCCAACCTCTTCACAAAATTTTTAAATGATAGTATAGTTTTCTTGCTTACTTGATTTGTCATACAGGTATAAAATAAGCATGCAACGGCAGAGCGGCAGTAAAAGTCGAGAGCAGTCAGAAAGACGCGACAAGGGAAAGATAATTGATACAATTATACTGAACAAATAGAACTTTAGAGTTTTTTTTATTACAAAGTAATCATTATAAGTGTTCCTCCCAACAATGTTAATCGAATGGGTATGCATTCTATTGTATCGATTCTATTTACAAAAGATCTGTTGTTTCAGTCTCGAATAATAGTTTTTGTGCTGCAGGTCGGATAATTATAATTAATATAATCGTCGGCCTCGTTGTTGATTGAGTTCTTCTCTTGAGGCTGCAGTCTTCCGATGGTCCACTGCGGCCTAGCTGTTTCCACGTCCACCACTTCTCTCTAATCATCCATCCCCCTCTACTCATCCCTCGGCTCATCACCATACACCATAATAAAAAATACATTTAAAATGAATAATATTGGGCTTGCGGGATATTAGCCTAATCCGCGCCAGGGGCCCTCCTGCCTTTGCGAGGAGCTTACGGGATTTTACACCACGCCAGAGGCCCGGCAGGTAGTAATACAAATAAACTACAAACACACAACAACAACTAAACAACACAGAGCCACACAACCATCACTCATCACAACCCTTCTCCCTCAGACCAATCCCTCAGGCAGCAACGTAGCACAGTTCCTAAAGCAAAACAGAAGCCCATGAAGATAGTCATTACATGATTGTAATGACAACTGCATGGTGATAATTGCCGGGGTTGGGGCTTTTCAACCCCCAGTCTTTCTAACGGACCCATAGTAAAGTCTGTTGTTTACACCCAATTCCAAGTAGATCATAGTCCAACCCCAAACCCCCATTTATGTTTCCACAATTCTCACACTAATGACAGATAGACATGTAATAGGCCTATAGCCTACCATTAGGCCCTATAGGAAGAAATTAAGTGCTAGATTATCTAGCTGCATGGGGTGGGGTGTGCCTTGTTTGTTGGCTAATTGATCCAACCGATTGCACACTGGCTGTGTAGGCCTATGTGAACGACCACCTGTCAGCGCTTGTATTTAGAAGTAGGCCTATTATAGACCTATATAGGTTAAAGAGGTACATGTATACGGAGTCGGGATTAAAGGAAGATATAGCCTCGACTGCTTTAGGCGCTATTAATGTTTAGAATTGTATTATAATTATTAGGCCTATAGTCTATGCAATTTCATGACATGTCAGATTCCACATTGGACACGATTTCCAGTGTCCTACATCATTGGTCAGCCTTGGGCACAAAGAACCATAACTATTTGATGGGTACAGAATGCTGATTAGATCTAATTATCTAATATAATACAGCCACCTAATCAAGAAAACAACGATGTAGGCCTATAGTTCACGAATCACAAGGCTCACCAGATGCGCAGTGCATTGGTCCGTGGGGAAAATTCCCCGTCTCTTCGACGCCAGAATGGGTAGTGCATGCTGATCACGCTTTCCTCAGATTTGTCACTTTTTAAAGCTTTCTCAATTCTTCGTTATCAGCTTCGGTCTTCAGTTTGGATTTCTCTCTTCAATTCGGTCTTCCATGCATGAAGTAGCAATCGATCTCGTCTATGTTGTTCGATCGTTGTCTCGATGATCCTGTCATTCCTGTGGCAAAGTTTCAAACAGTTGATCGATGCACACAATTCAATTCAATTCACAAGCTTTGTTGTGATCGCCAAAAATATGAGAAGTCTAGCCTACATAATTATGTTCATCAATGCATTGTATGCTATAGGCCTATGCTAGATGGATGGATGAATGGATGGATAGAAGAATAGATGGACGTCTGAACAAGCAGATGAATAAATAAGATCAAAGGATGAATAAACAAATGAATGTGGGCCAACGGCTGGATCACTGGATGTAGCCTATATAGGCCTATAACCTACCTTCGCATAATTTCGAATGTCTTTTCCGATGATTTTTGGCTCAAAGCAACACATTTTCGTGTTGATATCTCGATTGCTGGTCAATATAATTGTCATGTCTTCAAATGGCGCGATTCATCTAATCGAATTTCATTGATATAGTTCTTCTGATTGACTGTATTTTCAATAATTTTCTGTTCGAAATGTTTCGACATTCGGATCTCTTCTTTCCAAGTCGTTTTTTCAAATGAATTTCGTTTCCATGACGCAAAGCAATAATTATTTATTGGTCTAATTATGACGTAATGGAAGCAACACTCGCTAGATGACGTAAATGTCTTTCATCTCGCAATTTTTCCTTGGGGAGGGGAAATCCATTTCTGGGGAACTTCTCCCCCTCCCCGAGACGTCTAGATTGAACACTGGACGATGACTTCATACTCACTTAATTAAATTGAGTTTGTTGTCACAAGAACGCTCAGAAAAGTTGGAAACCACACATATGCGCTCAATAATTGTAGGCCTAGGCCAGAAAGAATAAAATAAACTGCCGGACTTTATTCTCACATCTTCAACATTATCGTTCTTTAAAAACCTAGGCCTACAGACGCAGACATATTATTTCGTTAAATATTTATTATAATTAGACACGATTTGTGTAATTGTTTTTTTTTATAAGATAAGCTTAGGCTAGCCTACTTCTTGTTTACGCGCGTTAGCTTAGGCCTACATGAATGACAGTTCGATAGCAAGTTCAAAAACAGCAGAAACAATGACAACAGCGGCATCAGAACTATAAATAGCCGTAGCAGCCGCTACTTTACTATAGTAATGTTGCTATACTTTCATATTTCTTCCGTGTTTTATTCTGCAATCTATTTATGATGTCCCATCGTGCGTTTATGGAATAATAATGACTGCACTTACTTATTTTTACTTACTTATACATTTCTACATCTTTTGGTCACCTCTTACATCATAACGTCATGTGTCATCCATGATATTCAGGTCGTGTTTGTAACTTCCGGCGACGCCATTACGTTTATGTTGTTATAGAAACGTGAAGCAGCTTGTTCGCGAAGAATCTGTTATTTTGAAGTTAAACTATTATTGCATCTACCGTCAAAATGAAGCTTAAACGATTTCTTCTGCGTTACTACCCACCAGGTATGCTACAGAAATATATGTAATTTGACGCTGTTTCAAAGCGGAAAGGTTCGGAGCTAATGGAAGTTTTCGATGCAAAGCGCGACGAGTTTTGAGCACCGGATGAATGGAATATAATAATATTGCTGCGCACATTATTCTTCAAAATTTTGCTATTAATGTTACACATTAGACTGATTGTGATGCAGACTAATATATATATATATATACACACACATATATATATAAATTTATTAATGTAAGCCGCTCGACCAGTAAGCGTCTTAGCAAATCCACTTTATAGAAGATACCTAGTGGTTTGCCGGCATAGCCCATGACCATTCAGAGGGTCATGCCTACATTGCCTAGACTATCAGCCCAACGCTGCAAAGAGTATGGTCGTTTGGCTGCCCAAGAATATGGTCGTTGGGCTGCCCAAGAGTACATGGTCGTTGGGCTGCCCAAGAGTATGGTCTTCAAACCCTTGCGAGAACAGACAGGTGCTAGTGAGCTCAGCTATGGGATGAGTGCGGCTACCACACACTGCAGGTGGGAATATCAGAATTTGAGGGAGAGGTCCTGACACCCACTTTTTTATGCTGAGGCTAAAAAAGTTGTCACTTGATATTGTGGGTTATCGAATAAAAATGGTTATGATAATATTAATTACTGTTGCCTTCAGAGGGACCTTTACCCAACAAAATCTTGATGAAGATGAGGCCATTCCATAATAGCACCATGCCTAACTTTGGATATAGTTTGAAACATCTGGGAATCATAAAAAAACCTCAGGTAGAAAAAAAGTAAAAATAACGCTGATTATTATTATTGTTTCTTATTATTATTGTTTTGGTTAGTATGACTGAGGCTGATTTTGGTACACAGTCAGTTGATGCTTTGTGCATTAGATGCCGATGCTGTAGAAGTTGCTGATTAAAAAATTTGCGGTGTGGTTGCAAGGTAATGCTGAATGTGATTTTCAATTTTCAACGATTGTTGATTTAAGAATTCGATGTGTTGTTACTCTTTGATGTCAACTAATCATGACTTTTTCTCTCATCAACTTAGGTATCATTCTCGAGTATGAACAAGGTGGTTTACTGAAGACGAAATCCATAGATTTACTTGATCTGAAACCAGAGTATGTTCATCACTCGGCTGTAACGTTCTATAAACCACAATTATTATTGAATGGCATATTATTATATTAAAGGAAAATTCAAACATAGAATTTAAATCAGTTGTTGAAGTGTAGTTTAGTAACTACAGTATTACTTTAATGATCAGCGCAGGGTGAGAATTGCCAGGAGGGTTCAACCCCCCCCCCAGTCTTTCTTAGAGCCCCATGTTAAAGTATGTTTTTTATACCCCATTTTCAAGTTTATCATAGGCCAACCCCCCCAGTTATTTTTCCACAATTCTCATACTGGATCAGCGTAATACACGGTATGCACCTCTGATTAGGTTGTACTATGAGGGACACTTTATGTATTTAATACTATTTATCTCTAGATCTGTATGTCTGTGGAATTTGTATAGTGCCTCTGAAAGATAACTATTCAGAGGTGCTCCCAACGCAGGCACAGCCAAAGACTAAAGACTTGAGTAGTTAGTATATAGAGTTAAACATGCTCTGTGGGGAAGGGGAGAATGCAGGCCAAAGGGGAAGCTATATGTTTTTATATAGAATAGACTAGACTGGTGATTCAGTTCAGGGTTGAAAGCCTCCACTAAAATAGAAAGTCATTCTTATATTTCTGGCATTTTATGCTCAACTTACATATCCAGCAACTTTGGTTATAAAATGAATAAACTGACTAAACAATATTGTTGCTATGATCTGGCTACAAAGAAACTTGGAAAGATCAGGATAGCAATTTGAACGAATTGTGCGTTCTTTTAGAACGGACGTGGATGCAGTTGTTGAAGAAATCTCACGAAAAGAACCGCTAGTTACTGCTTCGAAAATGGAACAAGTCCGAAAACTTATAATTCGTATCCTTCAAAAAACTGTGTGAATTTTAAACTGTTGTAAAGTTTGTGTTTCTGTCAAAAGAAAATACAATTCTGTGTTTGTTATGCTGCTTGCAACTAGAAAGGATGGCATCAAGTGACATGGTTCCATAGCTCGGTCAATTGTTTGTAATTCTTGGACATGAATTGGTGGAGCTGATAAAGAACAACTGTGTGGCAATATTCATATGCTGTGGATGTCTGTACAGTGTACTTGTCTGGTAATTTAGATTATGCCTTTAAAAACCTGATAAATGCTGTCTCACAGATATTAATCTGTACAAACTTATGTGAGTCGAAAATGTTTCTTACACTGTTTTCTGTGATGTAGGCCTAATGCTTTTCTGGCTCTGAGAAGTTGCTTTGAAGTTTTTAATTTGCATTTATGATGTGAGCTTCAGCATTTTCTAATCACCCTCTCTTACGTTTCTGCTTCTTAACAACGTTGCTCAGGTTTGCAAGACAAATTATCACAAACAGAAGATCATCAATTCTTCCTATTCAAGGTGAACAGCATCTTCTTAAAATCTATGAAATTCTCTATGGTTGTTCTTATCAGTGACCAGCAGATTCTGAATCTTTCCTTGTGTGGTGATTCTTGGAAGCTAGTGTCAATAATTGATGCTGGGAGCGCCTCTGAGCAGTTTCTTGAAGGGGCGCTATATAAATGCTCTGAATGAATGAATGAATGAATGAATAATGCGTTATAAATTTCCATATATATTTGCATAGTTGACAGCCATGTTTGAATGTTATAGTAGTAATATTTTAGAGAATTATCAATTACATATAAGGTAACAATGATTTCAAACAGTAAAAGTAAGTAACCTTAAGCAGTGTCAGTGATATTAATTACCGGAAATAACATTAATATTTAGTTTTCATGATTTAATGTAGTACTAATAAGAGGTGTTAATATGAACTTCTGATGCTATTAAGTGCTTATTATATGGCTAAGTTTTAATTATTTTGAGTTGTGCCAATAATGTAGTTGAGTATTTATAATTGTGAGCAATGGTAATGATGCTACACAGTGTGAAGATATACAGCAAAGTCTTCATAGTCTGCTGTAATAAGCTGTAATCTTGAATCATAAATATATATATATATATATATATTGATGCACGGTTGAACTGCTTTGTCCTTTTTGTTGTAGGTTTTGCGAGCTCACATTCTGCCATTGACGAATGTTGCCTTCAATAAATCCGGATCAAAGTAAGAACAAGCATTGATATCTGTCAGTAAATGTTGTCTTCACTAGTGTCCCATAACCTTACCATACCATGGATGTAGAATATTGTGTGGGACGACACGTGTGATGCTTATGAGGTGTTTACTGTTGCTGTTCAGCACAACAACTGTGATTGTGGGTTTGTCTTGACAAAGATTTTTTCATTTCACTTCAAAAGTCTGATTGAAAGATACCATGGCTATTGTGATCGCAATGCTACATGGGCATTCAGCTAGTCTAATCTAATCCAATCTTTTTTCTAATCTAATATCTAATGTAATCTAATGACTTTGGTATCACCATTATCATGAAGCACAAAACTTTAATTGAATTAAGTAATATTACAATGAATTGGAGCACCTCTCTGATTAATTATTATTTTCTCTCACAAATGGTGCTATATAAATTTATAAATTTGCAATTGCAATTGCGACTACACAGCACGCAATTATCTGACAAATTACACTCTGTTTACAAATTACGCTCTGTTCACAAATTACGCTCTGTTTACAAATTACGCTCTGTTTACAAATTACGCTCTGTTTACAAATTACGCTCTGTTTACAAATTACGCTCTGTTTACAAATTACGCTCTGTTTACAAATTACGCTCTGTTTACAAATTACGCTGTGCTTGTAGCTTTATAACTGGCAGCTACGATCGAACATGCAAGGTGTGGGAGACGTCATCAGGACAAGAGCTGTTTACTCTCGAAGGACATCGAAATGTCGTCTATGCCATTGGATACAACAATCCATACGGGTGAGTGTGTGTGTGTGTGTTAAGGAATATTTGGAAAGAGTTTTTCAGTCTTAGTGTTGATATTTGCATCACATGCTATTGACTGAAGTACAATGCAGAGCGTGGATTGTGGGTTTGAATCTTTGATTGTGGGTTATGTTTCTACTGGATAGAGAGTGTTGAGCTTGTAATGCAGATAGTAGATGTAAACTAGTGTTGTTGACACAATAGCAGTCGTCTCTATTTTGGGAAATATGTCCTTCTTGGAGCGTATAAATTTTGGTATCCATTGCGGCGGTTACTGTGTAGGGACCTGGAGCAAGTCCTTCACTAACTGTGCTTTGCACCAATGAGCCTCTGTTTTATTTATTTATTTATTTAATTATTTTTTAGAAGTGCTTATATAGCACCCCTTCAAGTCTATCTACTCATAAGCACTCCCAACCCAATGTCGGCTAAATAGGACAGTTGTAAGGCAAGGGAAGAAGTCGGTGAAGTGATACCTGAGCAGTGACCACTAGGTTTAAAATTGTTGTAGTGTAGCACTAGCACTGTGTAAACTACATCTTATAAGCTACTGCAAACATTTGACTTGTGCTGTGAAAGCTAAAGATACTGTAATTTGTAAAGATGCATGAGTTGTTGGTTTTGAATTTCTTGAATGTTTGTACAATGGTTGTTGCTTTTTAATTTTAGCGATAAGATTGCAACTGGGTCTTTTGACAAGACGTGTAAGCTGTGGAGTTCAGATACAGGAAAATGTTACTTCACATTCCGAGGTCATACTGCTGAAATTGTAAGTGCTACTGTAAACAAGAAGGTTTTGCTCTGAATTCAGGGAGAAATCAATTTTAATAGGGTGCTGTTTCCTTATGGCTATTCCTGATATTTTAGTAATTTTAGTAATTATTGATTTAACTTTAAACATACAGAACACTTGTTTGGACTTTTTTGACAAGCTGCGTATTTTGAGTGTAATATACTATTTTTAATGTTGAAATTGTAAGTGATACTTGCGTTTTTGCTGTGAATTCAGAGAGAAATCAATTTTGATAGGGTCCTGTTTCCTTATAGCTATTCCAGTATTCCTGATATTTTAGTAATTTTAGTAATTATTTATTTAACCTTAAACATACAGAACGCATGTTTGGATTTTTTGGACAAGCTGCATATTTTGAAAATAATGAAGTGTTTTAAAGAGAAACTCATTCACTTTACAACGACACCAAACTTATCATTCTACCTCAATCCTAACTGGGTTTGTGGATAAAAAACAGCTTGCATTTTCTATTTATGCATTAATAAAAGCCCAATTATGATTATAAGTTGCTAGTCGTTAATACTTGTACAAATCATCCAAATAATACCATTCAATATTACGTTAACTTAACTTTTCGGTTATTTGTTTAAAATGTATATTTTTAGATTATTGTAATAATCAAGCAATTGGAAAATATTGACTTTTTCCTAGTTTTTGTTTTCGTGAAATGAAGATTTCCAACTTACAACTGGTTTTGGTGCACACAAGTGACACGTGGGTTTCACGCCCTTTCTGTGCTTCTTAGTGGCTAGAAACCATTTGTAATTGTACGTTATCTTTGGACTATATAACAGTTTTTATGTGTACTTGTTATAGCTTCAATCTCTCTACTCAGAGGCGCTCCCGACTACAGTGCGGGCACTGTATCGGACTTTCACGCTGAAGCGCTGAGCAATTGCGAGTGAAGGACTTGCCCAAGGTCCCTACGCGACGACTTGAGGTGGATTCAAACCTGCAACCCTCTGGCTGCAAGGCAGCGAACATACCCACTACACCACTGCACCCCACTTGTGCAAAACAATGTGCATTTATGATTACGAATTTGATGTTGTTTGTGTCTTTTCTGTAGGTCTGTGTATCATTCAATCCTCAGAGCACGTACCTCGCTACTGCGAGTATGGATAAGACGGCCAAAATCTGGGACATTGAGACTGGAGCTGAACGCTGCACGCTAGTCGTATGTACCACTCTTTATTTTATTGTGTACGTTTATCTCATTTTATTTAATTTTATTTATTTATTTCAAAAATTTATATAGCGCCTCTTCAAGGTATACACTACTCAGAAGCGCTCCCGGCCCATCCAAGGCTATATAAAACAGTTTTTAGGTTCTTATGGAACGCAGCGGAGTGACCCCTGGCAATTAGGCACAGTGTAACAGGGAGACCATTCCAGATTTTAGGACCAGCAACAGAGAATGAACGACGCTGTCGGATAGCATTTGGCGTGGGTGTGTGGGTAGCTGAGTGGTTATTGAATCGACGTGTGACTTTTGAGTCTCCTGTGTGAAATCCTTGTCTTGTGTATCAGGCGGTTGGGTGTTTGAATGCCAACCGAAATGATATAATGTAAAAACTCTTTTTCTATGATTGTGTCTGAAATCCAATTGGTCATGAAAACCAGAAGTTACGTTAGGTTATGCTGGATAAGCAAGTAATTGAATCATATATTTCTTAAGTTTTTCAGCTGATCTTGATTTCATAGAACTGATGAAGTTTTACAGAGACATAATATTAAAATCTAATAATATAACTGATGCAGATAGCCTTGTTTTCTTCTTTACGCAGGGCTGTTTTTAAGGAATTTTTAGAACTGCACAACTCCTTCTTTCCTTTCCCATCCTCCATGGTAAATTACTTCCAATCGGAGGACAATGGCCATTTTTTCCTAGTTTTAACTGTACAAAAGTGCTTCTAGAACTGCACAAATCCATTTAGAGCCGCACATTTACAACTGCACGTTAAAAAACCCTGTCTTTATGTAATTGAGTTGTATTGTGCGTTTGAAGGGTCATTCTGAGGAGATAATCACCGTTTCGTTTAACACGAATGGAACACAGTTAATAACCGGTTCTTTTGATCACACCGTCTCGCTATGGGACGTCAACAGCGGCAAGTACGTCGTGTCACACAGCGTGTGAAAACATCGAATTCTTTTTTTCTTAATCAGAAAACTAATCAAAGTGGTAGAATTTTATTTCAGATCAATACTAAAAACTAAAATTTGCTTAAATTGTTGATGGAATTGGTATGGTTAGTCACTGAATGGTCCAATCCATGTAGATATTTTTGTTTATTGAAAGAACTAGTTGGCATATACCGCAATCTTCACTCTTCTATGAATGGAAATATATTATTGATATTAAGGTCATTAAAAACAAATGATATTAAATTAGTACATGAAAGGTGCTCAGATTACTAGAACGTGGTGATGCACAGTTTCTGTAATCCAACGATTGTGAGTCTGAGTCAGCTGAGCAGACTCCAAGTGTTCATGAACAAAAACTTCCACTAAAAGATAACAGGAATTTAATATATATATATATATATATATATATATATATATATATATCAAGGGTCCTGTAATAAACGAATTTCTCTGCTATCACCACTCACCTGCCTACCATTTATTAATTATTTTTCTGATTTTTTTTTCTTGCTGTCATTTATAGCATTGTGTGTTTTGGTGTGGTGTGTCATGCATGCGTTTGATTTATAATAAAATGTATATATATATATACATAATTAGTAATTACATATATATAATTCAATATAAGTGATAAGCATACATGCTTTACATGCAAACGAAAGCATACATGTTAATTTTGTGGTTGTTTCTGTAGGAGGATCCACACTCTGATTGGCCATCGAGCGGAGATCAGCAGCGCGCAGTTCAACTGGGATTGTTCGCTCATTGCAACTGGATCGATGGATAAGACGGTGAAGATCTGGGATCCAGCGAACGGTATTTCCTGTTTTATACAGAAACCGTCTTAATCTTAGACTGAAGTGAAATACTAACTGCGCTTGACTACTTACAGTGAAACAATTTTTTAATAATATAAGTGAAACGATTCTAGTCTTAAAAAGAGGAAGTAAGACTAACATTGAAATCATTGACTTGGTAATTATTTGACGTGAGCACTGCATGATAATAGGATATGATTGCTAATTAGTTTGGCAGTAACAGTTCGATAGTCTTCTCTGTTTCCAGTGAAGTTCACTTGATCACGTAGATTTAGTGCAGATTTAGTGCAGATGCATATTATCTGGACTTGGGATGTGAACAATGCAGTGTTTCTATACCGTTGCATATGTATCAGGGTTTTAATAGCCAGACATTGCAAAGATAATATTAATAGTAATGCTCGTTTAATTTGAAACTGAGACACCACATATGCCTAGAGCTGAGTAGAGATCTTGAAGTGGCGCTATATAAATATAAATTTACGTGATTGACCATGTGTCATTACAGTATAATTACAATTCATAATATGAACCGATGATCTCAAAGTTATTACAGAAGTCGAATTTTAAAACTGTTTTGCAACCATGCAAAGGAGTCCATCGTGTTCTGCAGCTCACTTGACCAATGCCGTCTGCCGAATGGAAGGTTGAGTCAACCTTTGAGAGGGTAGTGGGAATTGATCCCACATCCTTGCACTCTTTGTGCATCAGTATTAACCTTGACCCTTCCCCTTCATTATATGAACCTCTGAGTAGTCCCCTTGAAGAGGCACTTATACAAATGCACTGAATGGATGAATGAATGGATGAATGAATGAATAAATGAATGGATGGATGAATGAATGAATGAATGGATGAATGAATGGATGAATGGATGGATGAATGGACAAATGAATGAATAAATGAATGGATGGATGAATGAATGAATGAATGGATGAATGAATGCAATGAATGAATGAATGAATGAATATGGTTTTGTTAGCATTAAAATAGTTATATAAATCTTCTTGATTTAAGTCCTTTGACTGTCACCTGGTCACCTGGTGCCGTCAGCTACTGGAGCTCTGGCGAAAGCCCTGGTGCATCTTCTCCAGTTGATCCTCTCCCTAGTCGCCTCTCTTAGTTCCTCCAGTCTCATGCCAGACTTTTCCTGTACTTCATCCAACCATTTCTTCCTTGGTCTTCCGCATCTTCTCCGTCCCTCACCGCATGCCGTCATCAGCTCCTTTTCCAAACCGTTAGATCTCATCACATGGCCGAAGTAGCTCAATTTCCTCCAAGTTGCTGTTTGCTGCAGTGTCTCCTCCCTCTCTATTCCGAGCTCCTCGCGCACCGATTCGTTAGTTCTCTTCTCCGTCCATGAAATCCTTAGCATCTTTCTCCAAATCCACATCTCACACGCGTTGATTTTCTTTTCCATATCCCGTGTCTTTGTCCATGTCTCGCATCCATATAGGACGACTGGGAAGATCAGTGCTCTTACCAGTCTTTTCTTTGTTTCCCTGCTCACGTATTTGTCCTTCCAAATCTTTTCCAGACCGTTCATTGCCGTTTTCCCCATTGTTACCCTCCTCCTTATTTCCATATCACTTCTTCCCTCCTTCTCTATCATAGATCCCAGGAATGTGAAGCTCGATACTACCTCTATCGTTTCTCCATCCACCTCAAAGTTTTTCCATGTTGCAGTTGTCATAACCTTTGTTTTCTTTACATTGAAGTATAGTCCCGCCTTTTCGCTTTCCTTCCTGACTCTTCTTATTAACTCGACTAGGTCGTCCCTCTTACCCGCCAATAATGTCGTATCATCGGCGTACCTCAGATTATTCAGTATTTTCCCCGCTATCCTTACCCCCTCTGTTGCCTCCTCCAATCCAGCCCTCCTCATAATTCTCTCGGCATACAGATTGAACAGGAAAGGGGACAAAATGCACCCCTGCCTCACTCCTTTCCTTATTTTAAATTTCCCTGTGTCACCATATTCAGTTCTTATTACCGCTTCTTGATCCACATAGAGGCCCCGTAGTAGTTTAATCAAATGCTTCGGAATTCCCATCTCAATTAGCGTCTGCCACAGTAGTGTATGGTCTATGCAATCAAATGCCTTGCTATAGTCTATAAAACACATATGCACCTGTTGCCCGTATTCCCTCTGTCTCTCCATAATCCACCTTATATTGGCGATGTGATCGCGCGTTCCTCGCGCCTTCCTAAATCCCGCTTGGTTGGTTGGTAATTCCCTTTCGATTGTCTTCTCCATTCTTTTGTGGATTATTTTGAGGAGTATTTTGCTCGTGTGCGATATCATCGCTATCGTTCGATAATTTCCACACTCTCTTGCATCTCCTTTCTTGAATATTGGTATGAACACGGACCTTTTCCAATCCTCCGGCCACTGCCCAGTTTTCCAGATTTGATTGCATAGTTTTGTAATAGTTCTCACCACTGCTTCATCTCCCGCTTTTACCAGTTCTATAGGTATTCCATCATGTCCTGGCGCTTTGTTGTCCTTGAGCTGTTTTATCGCCCACTCCACCTCTACCTCCAATATCTCTGGTTCGTTTTCGACTTCCTCTATTTTGATGTTTTCCTTCTCGACACATTCATCTTCCATGTACAGCTCTTCCGTATACTCTCTCCACCTTTCCTTTATCTCCTCCTCATCTCCTATTATCTTCCCATCCTTCGACTTGAGTGAACCCATTCTAGGGCCTGCTGTCTTTGTTATTTCCTTCATCTTTGCGAACAGTTCTTTAGTTCTTCCTTTCTTTCCTTCTTCCTCCAGTTCTCTGCACATTTCGTTGAGATGGTTTTCTTTATCCTCCCTTGCCTTCCTTTGGAAGGTCTTATTCAACGTTTTTACCCTATCCCTGTTCCCTTCCTTCTTTGCTTCTCTCCTTTCTATTGCCACCTCAATGGTCTCTTCGGATAACCATGGGGTAGTTTTTCTTGATGTTTTCTTTGGTACATGTTTCTCCGCGGTCTCCTGGATCGCAGTTTTCATCTTTGTCCATAACGTGTTCGTATCCTGCTCTTCCATTGTATCGTCTGTCTCTAAGATCTCAAACCTATTCTTTATCTCTACTCTGTATTCTGGTGTTATGCCTTTGCAATCAAAACTGGTCAGTCTTTTATCTCTCTTCATCTTCTTCAACTTTAGCTGCAATGTAGCCACTATTATCTCGTGGTCTGTTCCGCAATCCGCCCCCGGTCTTGTTCTTACGTCTTTTATCGTGCTCTTCCATCTTTTGTTCACCACCACGTAGTCGATCTGATTCCGGTGTTTTCCATCCGGTGTCGTCCATGTATAAAGTCTTCTTTTCGGTTGTTCGAACCATGTGTTCATTATTCTTAGCTCATTGGAAGCACAGAACTCCACCATTCTCTCCCCTGCCTCATTCCGTACACCCAGTCCGTACTTACCCACTACTTCATCCTTTCCATTTCTGTCCTCACCAACTTTCGCATTGAAGTCACCCATAATCACCAGTATGTCTCCTCTCGGTGTTGTGTCAATTGTTCCTTGCAGGTCCAAGTAGAAAGCTTCCTGCTCCTCCTCCGTCGCCATCGTTGTAGGGGCATATACTTGTATGATTGTTGTGTTGATCTTTCCACCACGAAATCTTACACTCAGTACTCTGTCACTCACTGTATTATAACCCATTATCGCATCAGCGCTCGTTCTATCGCACATGATTGCTACTCCGTTTCTTCTCCTCTCATCCTGCCCAGACATTACTATCTTAAAACCGTTCCAACTAAAATGTCCTTTTCCCTTCCATTTTGTCTCACATAATCCCAGTATCGCTATATCCATCCTTCCCATCTCTTTTTGGATGATGTCCATCTTCCCACTCTGCATGCTTCTGACGTTCCATGATCCAACTTTCATGGCTTTTTTACAGCTCATGTCAAGTCTTTGCTTCCTGGTCATATCCGCCGCTGGACGTCCTTTCGGCTTTGGTCCTGTGGCTTCATTAGAACCTGAATCTCCCGACTCGACACTATGCTCATCCCCAGTAGCCATTAAGTCACCCTCAGGCCTGAGGGTCTCACCTTTGGTGACTATCGTTGATTCATTCTTTAGATACACCATGACTATTTTCTTGGCAGAAGATAAGGGGTGGTTTGCCATTGCATTGACTGTATAACCTAATAACAATGACAATGATAATGTACGATTTCAGGTCAGTGCATTGGAACGCTTTCTGGTCATGAGGATGAAGTGTTGGACGTTGCTTTCGACTACAGCGGTCAGTATCTGCTGTCTGCATCGGCTGACAGCACAGCACGCGTCTACAATGCCACAACGCATCAACTCATCTCAAAGCTAGAGGGACATGAAAGCGAAATCTCTAAGGTAGTGTTATTTATTTTGGAAATGATGATTCATTCATTCAAGTATTTATATCGCACCTCCTCTTCAAGGAAACTACTGAGAGGTGCTCCCGATTCCAGCACGGTCAAAATGAACAGTTTTCATGCATGTGCTTATTCCTTAGAAATACTGGGGTTGAAACCCCCCTAAACCCTGGCAATACTCACCCTGGCCATATCTTCTTGGCCATGGGTTTTGTCAATTCTTTTACTTTGTATCTTTAGTGATTTAAAGCCATTCTTCTCAATCATTTTGTTTGGTGTTACTTGTTAGTAGCACTGACATTTAGTAGCATTGTTTTCTTTGAAGTGCAAAATGTTCACTTACGATTACAATGACATGTTTTAAACGATACATTTTTCCTACATCTAGATTTGCTTCAATCCGCAAGGAACGCGAATCCTAACTGCGAGTTCCGATAAGACGGCTCGCATCTGGGATCCTGAGACCGGACAATGTAAGCAGATACTTGAAGGTCACACAGACGAGATATTCAGCTGCGCTTTCAACTACGAAGGAAATACAATCATCACAGGTACGATGCATTCACAACTTCACAAAGACTATGACCCAATGACCATTCATTTTTCAATCAATCATAATTTATACAGTGCCCCTTCAAGATACCTACTCAGAGGCGCTCCTGGACGAAATCAAGCGAAAAAACCAGTCTTCAACAATCTGTAAAATTGAGAACAGTTTGGTAATGAGTGGTAATCTAGTGGTAACCTAACAATTAACCCTTTACCGACTGAGGGTGTAAGGAAGATATATCAAAGGTGTATGGGTAGATTTCCATAAGTTTGTCTACTAGCCTTTGATTGGTAAAGAGTTAACCATGTCAAGACATAAACACCTTTTTAAATATCTGTTGTTTGATTGAACTTGGATGTAGAATGAGGAAACTCACCATGTATAATATATATATACTGTGCGTGGGAAGATCAGGTGTTTAGAGAAGTGAACTGGCCACCAACTCATGTGCCAAGGCCAGGAAAAATGAAGTGGCTTTCATTTTGTAGCCATTGGACGGCTCTGTCTGGGTAAGCTTAATGGTCTCATCTTCCCCATTGTCTTCATTCTACGTTGCCTTCTTCTCTAACTTGAAATTCTCCTCTATTTGTTCCTTTTCTGTTTGTTCTTCCCTTCCTTCTCCTTTTAATTCTCTTTGTAGTCTTTGTCTTTCACGTCTCTGTTCTCTCATGATTCAAAATTACCTGAATTGAATGTCACACCTGTATGATCTTTTACAGGTAGCAAGGACAACACCTGTCGGGTCTGGAGATGAACATTGAACGATTTAAACAATGAGGACAGAAAAAGTCATCAACTTTTGTATCTGCTGCCATCCGTATTTCTAAAATTCTTCCTTAGTCGAGAGTCTGTTTTGTAAATCTTCTGCTGGTCCACCGCAAGATGCATCTGTGTAGGAGACTAGATTTAAATTTAGAATATTATTATTATTATGTGATAGACTGAATGTTATTCGTGTATTTACTGCTGATGATTAGTATTAGTTGAAATGCAATGTTACCAAAGACAGTATTTGCCTCAGTGGTCGCAAGAGTCTCAAACTTTTTGGTTTCATTAAACCAGACAGCCATGTTGAGTGGGTTCTGTTGTGGATACAGACTGTGTCTCTGGTCAGGGCCAGCCTTAGGCATAGGCCGGGGTGCCAAGTTCTAGAGGGTGCCATTTCCACAAGGGGAGGGCGCCATTTCCACAAAAGTGTATTTTAATCGTTTTCCCTCTTATAACCATTTTCCGCAAAATTGAAAATAATTGATAATAATCTAGCCTTCAACGTACTAATAAAAATATTATAATAAATTACTCAGTTGAGCTATATGTATGCTATGCATTTATCTGTCTAATTCATCTTTAGATTCTGACATTGGCTGAACAATTGAGTGGGAATCTGAGGGCGCCAAATGTAGACCTATATACTTCGTCTGGGGCGCCAAATGTATGTTTTGTCTGGGGCACCAAAATGCATGTTTTGTCTGGGGCGTCATTTAGGATAAGGCTGGCCCTGTCTCTGGTGGCCAGCTGTGGCTCATTGTGGTTCTAGCATTGAATGTGGTTGTCTGAGGGATACGACTGTGGACCATGAGGAGTTGCAATGATACTGCTTTGCTTTTCTATAGTTGTCTGCTGAGTGTGTAAAGATGTTAGAATAAGTTTAACGTTGATTTCACATATGCAAGTAACGTCATTGTTTCTGTATTTACATGTATGCATCCGAATATTTATATGGAGCCTTCATTGTACTTTTTAAAAGTGCTTGAAATTCAGCGGTAAATTTTGCGAATCATTGGGAACAGTTTGTGTTTTCAGGAGAAAGACTGACTGTTCCTTGAAGATGGTATCTATTTAATGTAACGGATAATTCAGTGGTCAGAACTGTTTTTGTGGACCGTTTGCACTTTGCATTCGTGTAACCTATTTTGAACAACTTTACACAACCTAAAGCAGTTAAATTTCAAAGAAATCTTTTCCTTGATGTTGAAGAATTTCGGATATTTACTTTTGCACATTAATATATTTACCACCTTTGTGATGAAATTGCAGGATGTTTTAATATTTAGTATAGTTTTAAAGTGTTTTCTAGATATTTGAGAAATAAAGGCCTAAAGGTTGTCTGTTTTCTTAAAATTTTTGAGTGATTTTTACCCATCTTGTCTGATTATTATTGTACTATCTTCTTCTTCAAGTGGCAGGTCCAAACGTCCAATGTTTCAACTTTTCACGCTGTTGTGCCATGTCCTTCAGTTCTCTGTATCACTCTTCCATCATCCCGTCCAGCAGTTTTTGTCTAGGTCTTCCTCTGCACCTCTTTCCCTCCAATCGTCCTTCAATTATTTCTTTCTGCAGTGAGTCACCTCTTAGCAAATGTCCCACCCAATTCTTTTGTCTTATCTTTATTGTGTCCAGCAGAGATCTTTTCTCTTCTACCATCGTTAGTACTTCTTCATTTGAAACATGCTTTGTCCAACTGATTTTCTCCATCTTTCTCCATACCCACATTTCAAAAGCTTCCAGCCTCTTCTATTGTACTATATATAGTATTATTCTAAATGCAAGTGGTATGATGTTGCCAATGTTGGCATTATGCTGGAGATAGACATAATTTCTAACGATACGTCACTTTTTAAAAGTTCTCCCATGTTGGTGGGTTGCATGATTAGAGGACAGACAGAAGTGGATTTATGACAGGTAAGCGATTCGCCAACTCGCCATCGCTAACGAATTATACTTGACAGACCAAGATCAAGGTCACGGGGGCGCATATAGTGATCACCGTAGGAGAGCAGCACCCTTTGAAAGAATTTCATCCAGTGAAATATCTATATTTTAATAGTTTCAAACCCGGATAACCGATGCAATGCGCATTCAGGATCTAACACCTGTTGGATAAGCATGATCACCCCACTCGACACCCGTGAGAAATAACTTGGTCCAACGGTAGTAAATACGAGTATTGTTAGACAAGAAAGACTCTGCCAGCATTTACATGTGGATCAAGTGATACCCATGTGGACTCTATACGGAGCATCTACCTAAGGGTCTCCGTATGAGTCTGCTGACAGCGTTCACGACTACCATTATGTTCTTTTGTGTGCTGTTCACGTTGTATGCTTTGGAGGTAGAGACCATCAGTGGCCTTTGACCTCCAGTGCATGAGAGATTAATTCATTGAGAATTTACAAGGCAGTCGTTAACACTAAGATAAAATACTAACTATTATTTAACGACGATTCGCGTCGCCCTCCCTTTTGTCCAGGCTTGGGACTGGCACCGCCAGAGAATATGAGGCAGTGGCGGAGACAATGGATTTCTGCATGGACTCACTGCCTTTTATAAACTCCAGAGCACTCGACGACTTCCGATTGGTTCATTCGAAAAGTGACGTCACATATAATTAGCATGAAAATAATGGATGACGTCATGACTTCGAAAGTCAATAGCATGCGTTGCTGTTGTTGTCATGACGACATAATTATTATTATGAATATCTCAAAGTAGGCCTAATAAACGTCTGGTATCTAGTGTAGGCTATCGCAACATATAGATATAATTATGGCTTATAATTTAGTTTATCGATCGGGATAAAAACACTTTTCGAAACACTCTTGTCACTGAAACATCGTTGGTAAAGAAATGCCTATTGAGGAATGTGAAACTGATGAGGAAAACTAGCGATTATAGTTTCGCCCCTTTGGCGATGATTGCAATAGCTCCGTGATCTTGTTAGAAAATAATTATGCGTTCTATCCTGTCTAAATTGTCGATTTTTTCATATATTTTTGTTAATTCTTTGAGAGATGAGGGTCATTTTTTTGGCTCGCGGTCCACGGGTTGGAAACCGCTGCTCTAGTGGCTTCTATTGCGCGTGAGAGTGTTGGATATGCTCAGTGGTGTAGTCCTAAAATATGAAGTGGGGGAACGCTCAAAATGAAGTGGGGGAACGCTCTTTATAATAATGTTGAAATATTGCTACGGGCTGTTTGCTTGCCGCTGCTGCCTTATGCTGATGCTGCTGCTGCTGCTGCTGCTGCTTGCTTGCTACTGCTGTTTGCTTGCGTGTGTCTGCTCGCCCAGCATACGCTCAGCATACGTGCATGTGGGGAATTTTCCATTGTGCGCTCAGCATACGTCCACCTACTGGCTAGCATGCATCGCTTGGCCTAGCCTTGAGCCTATATAAGAGAGGTTCTGTCCGTGCTTGGACGCAGACGAATGGCCTGGTGAAGAACGCCGTAAAACGCGTAGTAGCTGGCTGATGATCTGACTTGACGAGCGGTAAAACGTTTGTTGAGTGACACTGTTGTGGAGAGAGGTAAAATCCTGAATCTGTGCCTCGAGCTCGAACTTCGGCCTCTTCAGGTGCTCCTCCACGTGACTGAGGTTCGGTTTCTGACTACCGTAACCTAGCTGACGGACGAAGCTGCTACGACGACGATCAACGACTGGTGCTGCAGGAACCGAGACGACGGTCTTTCCTGACTTCGACGACGGTCTGCAGTTGGTGCTGCAGGGACGGATACGAGGTCCGTCCTGCCTTCGACGACGGTCAACGGCTGGTGCTGCAGGGACCGGGACGACGGTCTTCCCTGACTTCGACGACGGTCTGCAGTTGGTGCTGCAGGGACGGATACGAGGTCCGTCCTGCCTTCGACGACGGTCAACGGCTGGTGCTGCAGGGACCGGGACGACGGTCTTCCCTGCCTTCGACGACGGTCTGCAGTTGGTGCTGCAGGGACGGATACGAGGTCCGTCCTGCCTTCGACGACGGTCAACGGCTGGTGGAGCCTGACGACGCCGGTTCGATTCCTGAACGCTTCGTGTCTACTACGTCCACTCCCGCAGGCGTTATTGCCTGCTGTGCTCGACGACGCCGATTCGATTCCTGAACGCTTCGTCCATTCCCGCTGGCGCTATATAAACTGCTGCATCGACGTACAAACGCTGGCGCTATATAAACTGCTGCATCGACGTACAAACGCTGGCGCTATATAAACTGCTGCATCGACGCACGAACTCTGATTCCAGCGCTGTAGAAATTGACACAAACAGTTCGTTCTTGAAGAGCTATAGCGATTGTGGTGCTACATAAATCTCCTGAACTCTATATGATCATCGTGGTTTCTTCGATAAAAGTGTTTAAGCCTAGTAGGCTAGTCCTTGGTCTACCGCCAAGGCCTTACTGCGCGGACTGACTGAAGGTACCTTGACGACTGGGGTTGGTACTCGGGTCCTGGTGTTTTTGCCCAACCCCTGGTCCGCTACAAACTGGCACCGTGAAGTGGGGTGACTGAAAAAACTCTGCACCGCTTCAAGCTGATTCCGCGGAAGTTATTCGCTGCACTTCTACGAACTGGTGAGAATATCGACAGACGGCGACAATGTGGAGTCCTCTGATCGGAGACATGGACGGATACGCCGCTGGCTTCCCAACGACTTCTACAACCGCTGCAGGACGAGGAAGGGACCTCTTGGTCGACTACGAGGTCGAGTCCAGCCGATTCCTCGAGAAAATTGACTTCGACGACACGCCGAAGAAGGATCGCAAAACCGTGCTGATTGCGGAAAGGGACGAGAGCAGACTGGAATCGAAGGTCATGGAGAACGTCAGTCGCTTGGTCGCCGAAAAGAAGAATCCCATGAAGCCTGGAAAATTCGATGGAACCGGATCCCTCGAGTCGTTCCTGGCACAATTCGACGTCTGCGCAAGACACAACCGATGGACTGCAGCCGATAAAGTCGACTTCCTTCGTTGCTCCTTGGAAAAGGCGGCAACGCAGCTGCTTTGGGACTTCGGAGCCAGCACCGAGGTCACGTATGAACAGCTCGTCGAGAGACTACGCCAACGGTATGGGTCGGAGGGTCAAGCTGAGACCTTCCGCGCTCAACTCTATTATCGCCGACAGCGAGCTGACGAAACTCTCGGCGACTTGCTGCACGACATCCGGAGACTCCTCGTCCTTGCCTACCCGGTCCCGTCCAACGAAACGACGGAAATTCTTGCGAAGGACGCTTTCCTTGAAGCGATCCGCGACCGGGAGCTGTCTCTCAAGGTGAGAGAACGAGAGCCGAAAACCATCGACGAGGCGTATCGAACAGCTCTACGCCTGTCCGCGTACCAACAGACGTCGGACTTGGAGGATCGGCGGAGACCTGCCAACCGAGTGCGAGGGTCTCAGGAAGTCGACGCCGGTGGACAGCTCCAGTCTCAATTGGACAGCTTCTTCGCTTCGCAACGCAAGTGGCAACAGGACATGGAAGGGAGGATCTGCCGACAGCTGGACGAACTCCGAAGCTCGCAACGGACGAGTTTCGGCGCGGAACCGACTGCTCCACGGACGGTTCCATCTACCGTTCCTACTCCTCCGTCTCCGCCCCGAGGAAACGCTTCAGGTGGTCCCGGACGCGGGATAACCTGCTTCAGCTGTGGACAGGTGGGCCACGTGGCTCGCCGTTGTCGCCAGCGTCAGCAGTTCTCCAACCGAAGTGACGACGCACGCACCTCGGACCCACCGACGTCTGGGCAGAACGGAACAACCGTCACGAACCATACAACGAGAGACCGAGCATCGGGTGTGACAAACAACGCGATCTACATCCGTGGAACGATCAACGGACAGCAAAGAACTTGCCTAGTGGACACTGGGTCGGAGGTAAGCCTGGTTCCCTCTGCTGATGTTGATGGTTTGCCGCTCCAGCCTAGTAATCGCATTCTTTTGGCTGCTAATGGGACGCAGATTAGAGTCTTGGGTCAGATTGATGCTCCGATTAAGATTTCTAGAGGGTTTTCTATCGACACTAGTTTTCTTGTCTCTGATCAAATTGGTGAACCAATGCTTGGCATGGATTGGCTGAGGCAGCATCGTTGTCGCTTAGGTTTTGGACAGGGTGCACTTTTTATTGGTCGACGCCGCATTCCTTTGGTTAAGGGCAACGGCTCGCTTTGGTGTCGCAGGGTTATGGTGGCCGATGAGACAACTGTTCTTCCTCGTTCTCAATGTGATATACCGTGTAAAACGCAGTATCGTGATTTGACGACCTCCGCACAAGCCTGGATGACTGAGTCTAAAGAGATCCAGCCTGGGTTGCATGTTGCCAGGGTTGTGTTGGGGGACGATGCTGATAATGCTTTTATTCGTGTGGTGAACTTGAATGAACAGCCTGCCCTGTTGACAACTAACCAACTGTTAGGAGACTTACACCCCGTAAAGGTGGAGAAAGATAACGAGAGACAGACGGGTACTGCTGACGACGACTCTTTGGTCGGAAAGCTAATGGACGAAATCTCTGAGGATGTTCCGGCCGATGTGAAGGAACGACTGAAGGACTTATTGGTCGAATACGAATGTATTTTCTCGACCACTGACCATGACTTGGGGAGGACTATGATTTCTCAGCATCGAATTGATACTGGAGACTCTCGTCCGGTGAGACAATCTTTGCGTAGACAACCGCTTCCGTATCAGGCTGCTATTGACGCACAACTGGACCAGATGTTGGCTACTGGGGTGGTTGAACCAGCTGTTAGCGAGTGGGCAGCAAACGTGGTCCTCGCCAAGAAAAAGGATGGTTCCCTGAGATTTTGTATTGACTACCGGAAACTGAACAACCAGACTCGGAAGGATTCTTATCCTCTTCCTAGAATTGATGCCTGCCTTGATGCTTTATCGGGCGCCGGGTGGTTCAGCACTTTGGATTTGCGCAGCGGGTACCATCAGGTCATGATGAATCCAGGCGACTCTGATAAGACTGCTTTCATCACTCGGCGAGGGACTTTTCGGTGGCGGGTCATGCCCTTCGGCTTATGTAACGCTCCGGCTACCTTCCAGCGGCTTATGGATATCATTTTCTCGGGGTTGAACTTTGAATTATGTCTGGTGTACTTGGACGATGTAATAATCTTCAGCAGTACTGCGGAGCAACACTTGGACAGATTGGGTCAAGTTTTTGGGAGGCTTAAAGATGCTAACTTGAAACTGAAGCCTAGCAAATGCCATCTGTTCAGACGCACGGTATCCTTTCTTGGACATATTGTGACTGCTGACGGGATATCTGTTGATCCATCCAAAGTACAGGCAGTAACCGAGTGGCTTACGCCCAAATGCTTAAAGGAGGTACGGGCTTTTGTAGGATTGTGCTCCTCTTACCGTAAGTTCATTCGGGGTTTCTCTTTGGTCGCCGCTCCTTTGTTTGCTTTGACGAGGAAGGACCAGCCTTTTCTGTGGGGAGACGACTGCCAGAATGCTTTCGACCGACTGAAGGAAGCGCTGACCATGGCTCCTGTACTTAGTCTACCGGTTGATGACGCTGCTTACACTCTGGACTGCGATGCCTCTGACGTCGGAATTGGTGGGGTGCTTTCCCAGAATATCGACGGCGAAGAACGGGTGATTGCATATGGTAGTCGGTTGTTTTCTGCGGCCGAGCGCAATTACTGCGTTACCCGAAAGGAATTGCTGGCCGTGGTAAACTTCGCCCAAGTCTTTCGTCAGTACCTGCTGGTTAGGCGGTTTACCCTCAGAACAGACCACGCCGCGCTGAGATGGCTGCAGCACACTCCGGACCCGATTGGTCAACAGGGACGATGGCTAGAGAAGTTAGCCGAGTTTGACTTCGTCATACTGCATCGACCTGGACGCAAGCATGGAAACGCCGACGCCTTGTCCAGAAAGCCGTGCCGACAGTGTCATTGGGAGGAAGCTGATGTAACGGACCACTTCGTGCGAGAGGTAATTGAGATCTCAACGGAGAATGACGGCACGACTGACATCGGGAAATCACAGAAAGAAGACTCCGTCTTAAGCCTGGTGAGATCATGGCTGAGCGAAGGGATGCCGAGCCTGCAGGAAATTCTGCAGGAGGAAGAGGCCGTTAAGGTCTATTGGCACCAGCGGGACGCGTTGTACGTGAAAGATGATGTGATCTACCGACGGACGCCGGACGAGCTGGAGCAAGTACTTGTGCCAAAGGATCTTCGAGAAGACTACTTGAGGCTGGCGCATACTGGCGTGACAGGTGGACATCTGGGCATTCGTCGTACTCGATGGCAGGTTCGAAGACGTGCCTATTGGGTCGGATGGTCCGGAGACGTAAAGAGGTTCTGTCGACACTGCGACGGATGCTGCCGGTACCGACGGGGCGCGCTGCAAAGACAAGGCCCTCTGCAGCCCGTGACCTGTGGAGAGCCGTGGGAGCGAGTGAGCGTGGACGTTACGGGCCCGCATCCGAGAAGCAAGAAGGGGAACGTCTACATCCTGACTATGATGGACAACTTCTCGAAGTTCGCCGAAGCTGTTCCGATGGCCAACCAGGAGGCGACCACGGTGGCAAAAGCGCTAGTGGAAACAATTGTCGTCCGTTATGGGGCGCCGCTCCAGATTCTGACGGACCAAGGGAGGAACTTCGAGGGACATGTGTTCCAGGAAATGTGTCGACTCTTGGAGGTGGACAAAGTCCGGACGTCGAGCTATCGACCGCAAAGCAACGGTATGATTGAGAGGTACCACCGAACGCTCAACTCGATGTTGGGAAAAGTGGTGAGCGAAAATCAGCGAGACTGGGACGAACATCTCCCGTACGTGACGGCAGCCTACCGCGCCTCGATCCACGACGTGACGGGTTTCTCGCCAAACTACCTGGTCTTCGGAAAAAAGAACCGGGCACCGCTGGACCTCGTTTATGGACCGCCCGAAGGAACCGACGAGGGTGGACTCACCTATTCAACCTACGTGGCCGACCTGGCGGAGAAATTCGAGAAGGCGTACGGCACTGCGCGGAAAAGCCTCAAGAAGAGCGCCGAGAGACGCAAGCACAACTACGACTTGCGAGTGCGCCCTGCAAAGTTCGAGGAAGGTGACTGGGTCTACTACTTCAGCCCACGGAAGTTCGTCGGACGCAGCCCGAAGTTTCAACGTAACTTCACGGGTCCATTCCGGATTGTGCGGGCGTGTGGTCCGGTCAACTACCTCCTCCAAAAGTCGCCGAAGGCCAAGTCCTTCGTATCACACGTTGATAAACTTCGCCACTGCTACGGGAGAACGAAAGGAGAGTGGAGCGAGCCGGCTGCGGAGCGAGCAACTTCCAGAGATCAACATGGTGGAGTCATCGACGGCGCAGCCCTTTCGGCGGTTGATCAATCAAGGAACAGAGCGTCTGGAACCGAAGAAAGTTTGCACGACGAAAACTCCGACGAAGCAGAGGTTGGTCCCGGTCGACCTCACCGTACCACCCGTCGACCAGTCCGGTTCCAGTAGACGGCGTGTAGGTTCCGCGCACGACGACACAGGATGTTGTGAGTGAATGACGTTAAAAGATTCCCATTTTTGGCTAAAGGCCTTTTCTTTTATCGCCAAAAAGAGGGGGGGATACTTTTTATTCTTTAACGAGGCAAAAAATTTATTGCAAAAGTATCATTATTTTAAATTGTGAAAAGAACCCTTTTCTTTTTATGAATCTTCTTTTTGGTAAACAGGAACCATTTCGTTTTTATTGGAAAAGGAAACATTTTTCTTGCGAAAAGCACAATTTTTATGAGCAGTTCTATTGTAGAAATGCAGTATTGTTATTATTTTTATCTGTCCCCAGATGGACTGTTATAGGCCTAATGCTTCGTGTAAATCGATTGATTAATCGTGTGGTTATTCGTGGTTAGCTGCATGAGATCTGTTGTTAATCGTTTAATTAATCGCACAATTAATTGCGATTATTTGCATGCAGGCTTCGCTAAGTTCACATTTTGATCGTTTTTGATATTGGTGCCAGAGCAGGATTTAATGTGTTTAGAGGACAGTCTCTCGTAGGTGGCTCTGTGCAAATTGATGGTTTAGGGTTGTAGGTTAAAATTGCGCTTTAAATTCTTGTGTGGCTAGTGTGTTTTGCTCTGCTTATACAAGCCGTGCCTGGCCTCTGTTTTTCTTTACTAGTCTCAGCCATGTTTGGCTGCTATTATTTCATTTCTTTGATTCTGTATAACTCGCAATCATGGACATCGCTGCTAAAAAAAAAAAAAAAAAAAAAAAAAAGAAGGGGGTTATGCGCATCTCGCATTTCGTACCCGAAACAAACAAAAAAGAGAAAAAAAAGGAAAAAGAAGGGGGTTGTGCCCGAACGGCACTTCGTACCCAAAACAGAGAAAAAAAAAGAAAGGGGGTTGTGCACGACTTGCACTTCGTACCCAAAACAGAAAAAAAAGAGTACGGGGGTTGTGCACGAACGGCACTTCGTACCCGAAGAGAAAAAGAAATATTGTGGATTGTGGACCACTATGTGGCACAATTTCATCGTTAATCGTGGACTTAATTGTCCGGGTTTGTGAAACCAGTACGGTATTTTTCTGTTTAATTTTGATCACGCAGTCTGAGTTTATGTCGCTTGTCTGATTTATTATTGTGATTATTGTCAATGTCGGTTGGTTCGATTCGCGACTTCTATTGACCAAACGATAATACTGTCTGACTTATTTGTTCATGTGGATCTGGGACATGGCTGTCAGGATTTGTGAGAGCAATACGGTATTTTTCTGTTACGCTGCCGTTTACCTCAAAATGTTAGATGTAGGCCCATTTTGTACATTGCACATATTGACATTGTTGATATCCGTATCGTCCGGTGCCGTTCTGTGGTCTATCCTTATGGGACCACAGCTGTCTGTTAATTCATGATTCACCGTTGACGGGTATTATTTGTTTACGTGGCGCTAAGTACATCAAAATGCGCTACGTAAATGTACGTTTTTCGTTGGCCAAGTTTAAGCATTTCATGTATCGTTTATTAATGGCATTGCTCTCCCCTTCCCCGGTGTTGCTCCGAGGGGCCTCGGATTTTTCGTTAGGGGGGAGTGTTGAAATATTGCTACGGGCTGTTTGCTTGCCGCTGCTGCCTTATGCTGATGCTGCTGCTGCTGCTGCTGCTTGCTTGCTACTGCTGTTTGCTTGCGTGTGTCTGCTCGCCCAGCATACGCTCAGCATACGTGCATGTGGGGAATTTTCCATTGTGCGCTCAGCATACGTCCACCTACTGGCTAGCATGCATCGCTTGGCCTAGCCTTGAGCCTATATAAGAGAGGTTCTGTCCGTGCTTGGACGCAGACGAATGGCCTGGTGAAGAACGCCGTAAAACGCGTAGTAGCTGGCTGATGATCTGACTTGACGAGCGGTAAAACGTTTGTTGAGTGACACTGTTGTGGAGAGAGGTAAAATCCTGAATCTGTGCCTCGAGCTCGAACTTCGGCCTCTTCAGGTGCTCCTCCACGTGACTGAGGTTCGGTTTCTGACTACCGTAACCTAGCTGACGGACGAAGCTGCTACGACGACGATCAACGACTGGTGCTGCAGGAACCGAGACGACGGTCTTTCCTGACTTCGACGACGGTCTGCAGTTGGTGCTGCAGGGACGGATACGAGGTCCGTCCTGCCTTCGACGACGGTCAACGGCTGGTGCTGCAGGGACCGGGACGACGGTCTTCCCTGACTTCGACGACGGTCTGCAGTTGGTGCTGCAGGGACGGATACGAGGTCCGTCCTGCCTTCGACGACGGTCAACGGCTGGTGCTGCAGGGACCGGGACGACGGTCTTCCCTGCCTTCGACGACGGTCTGCAGTTTGTGCTGCAGGGACGGATACGAGGTCCGTCCTGCCTTCGACGACGGTCAACGGCTGGTGGAGCCTGACGACGCCGGTTCGATTCCTGAACGCTTCGTGTCTACTACGTCCACTCCCGCAGGCGTTATTGCCTGCTGTGCTCGACGACGCCGATTCGATTCCTGAACGCTTCGTCCATTCCCGCTGGCGCTATATAAACTGCTGCATCGACGTACAAACGCTGGCGCTATATAAACTGCTGCATCGACGTACAAACGCTGGCGCTATATAAACTGCTGCATCGACGCACGAACTCTGATTCCAGCGCTGTAGAAATTGACACAAACAGTTCGTTCTTGAAGAGCTATAGCGATTGTGGTGCTACATAAATCTCCTGAACTCTATATGATCATCGTGGTTTCTTCGATAAAAGTGTTTAAGCCTAGTAGGCTAGTCCTTGGTCTACCGCCAAGGCCTTACTGCGCGGACTGACTGAAGGTACCTTGACGACTGGGGTTGGTACTCGGGTCCTGGTGTTTTTGCCCAACCCCTGGTCCGCTACAATAATATTAGTAGTGGTAGTATTAGTATTAATATTCCATTATCCATAAAAAAGTGGGGGGACGGCGTCCCCCCGCGCCCCCCCCCCCACTACACCACTGGATATGCTCGGTTGGAATGGCCTACCTCTATCTCTCTCCTTTGCGGCTAGTTTTTAAGTAGCCTAAGTAAAAGTAAAGTCCTATCCCGTTCCATGTGGAACACAGGGAGCCGCTCATCTCCTTTTCCATGGCCCTGAGCCAGCAATGGACGAATCCCAAGGTCCTGGACAGTGGACACGGAGCCAGTGTATCGCAGGACTTGCTGTTTACTTCCCAGCTTACGCCGGTACCAAATTATACTGCTTGGTGACAGAGGCACGTGTGCGTAAACAACTTGCCCAAAGGTCGTTACCGGGAGTCGAACCCGCAACCTCCCGCTCCGTGAGCGGACGCGTTACCGGTCCGCCACCAAGTAGCCTAGCACTTTAAATATTACAGATTAGCTGAGATTACTATTAGCCTACGATGAAAAATCATGCAATGAACTTTTCACATCTTAGATCGAGGTTCTGAAAGTAAAGAAAGGTGCAAAAAAAGGAATGTTTTCGCAATTAACGGCTAATCTGTAACAATTAACATTGGGAGAATAATATTATAGACGCTCCTACATGTAGGCCTAATTGCTCGACACATTCTCAGGGATATATAGGCCTACTCCGGACGCTTATTATATAGATAGGCAGTGATGGGGAAAATACTTTCAAAAAGTATTTTGAGTATAAGTAAAAATACTTGGTCATAAAAGTATTTAAAATACAAGTAAAAATACTTTTTTACAAAAGTATTTTTTCGAAAAAAACCACGTTTTTTACCGTTTTTTATTCCGTTTCCATCGTTTTTTACATCTATGGTTAACATCTAGCCTAAGTCCTATTCTAGCAGCATAGACAAGTCCATTGGGGTGTCAAACATCAAACTGATTTCAAACATAATTATATGCGTGTTGATTTGATGCTTCATATAATATAGAGGTGTACAATTGTCCATGTGATCTGTAAACTCTACCTCTACACCATATATCAAATACACCTGTAATTAACTTGGCTCACCCTGTGGTCAGCGGTGCTCAGCCATCCATAACAATGACTAACCACTATCAGCCTGTTTAACGGGCCATTGTGTCTTAAACCTTCTGTTCAAGGGCTCCTTTGTTTGAGTTAGGAAGAAGCCTAGTGCATGAGCAATGGAGCATGCAATATTGCATAGCTAATTGCAGCTAGTGAGATTTAAAAGTATTTTGAAAAAGTGTTTTAACATCATGACAATTTTAAGTACAAAATACTACCAAAAAAGTATTTTAAGTAAAAGTAAAAATTCTTGATCATAAAAGTATTTAAAATACAAGTACAAAATACTTCGATTGTATTTAAAATACTATTTTAAATACTAGTATTTTAAATACTTCCCATCACTGTAGATAGGGTATGCCTAATCGCAATTTTGCACCTTATAGCGATAGCGGTGGGTCTATCAGTTTTGTTACGGTAGCCTACAAAATAAGCGAATATAACGATGATACCCGGTAATGATAGGCTAATAAAAAAAGTTTAAATAAATAATAATAAAAACATTATTAACGTTAGGCTTACAAAGGTTTGACGTAGATTGTAGCACTTTCGCCAGCCAGGAAATAGACGACATTTTATTTTATAGCAGTAGGCTAGGCTAGTCAATATTCAAGTCCCTCATGGCATAAAAAATAATATTACAATGGCGCCACAGCAACTCTCAAAGAGTCACCTTGTCACTCCCTTCATGCCGTGGAACTGTGGGCATTGCCATGACATTGTGAGTTTTGCGTTTTTAAATAAAGGCCTATAGATGTACAATGGAATTAAAAACAGAATGCTAAACGAGTCCATCTTAAAAACTTGAATTTGTTCGTTCGATATTTTTCCGTTGTCTTCTCCTGCAGCGTCTCAGACAGCTCTGATTCCTCGGTCTCTGTCTCCGTGGACTCGGACTGTAAGACCGATTGTTAACACCTACAAAATGGCAACACACACACATTGACACGACTTTGTAGATTTGTCATTTTTACATGGGGAAAAAATGGATCGCCTATTTGGGGAGGGGGGGTTGGGGGCTAGCCTCCTGCCGCCGCTACTGCATTTACCCAAAAAATAAAGCCACTTTAAGTTCTAAAATGTTCGTTCTGTTTCGTCACCAACAGCTGTTCTCTACTCTGTGTGTCTCTCGATCTGTTTGTATACTGACAACCATTAATTTTGACTCGACGCAGCGCTCGTGAATAAGCTGGTGTCCCGCTTGGCTTTCGAGTAGCGCTTTAGAAATTTGGAGATTACGATTACGATTTTGTCTCCTTCTATATTTCTCTCTGCCACTTTCTCTGATTGTATGTCTGCTTTTCCGTCGCTCTGGCTCTGTTCATCTGTCTGTGTCTCACTCTCTCTTGAGTCTTGTACAGTCGACTGATGCCTTGCCTAATTAAGTCGCAGGCGCTATAGAAATTGCAAATTAGTTCTGATAACAGGGTGAGAATTGCCGGGGGGTTGGGGGGTTGAACCCCCCAGTCATTTTTAGAGCCCCATGTTAAAGTATGTTTTTCATACCCCAATTTCAAGTTTATCATAGGCCAACCCCCCCAGTTATTTTTCCACAATTCTCATACTGTCTGATAATCATAATAAGACTAGCTGAGCGATACTGTCGTGACGTGTGGCTATTGTCATTATTCACATAAATATAGGCCTATGGCAAGATCAATTGACACAAAGAACCTTGGGCCTATAGTAGCCTATACAACAGTATACATGTATGTGATAGACCGACTGATTTTACCTCCAATACAATGAATGCTGCCGCTGTTATTAAGTAGATCTGTCGATAGGTGAGAATTATGCTCATCACATAATCAATGCAGCCCTATGTAAACAGAACAAAAAAGATAAGCATGTATTGTCTAATAGGCCTGAATAAATGTACAATTGTAGGGGAGACTTGGCACCCTTGATACTAAGGCACCCTTGATACTAAGTGATTATCTGTTTACTTACTTATATAATAATGGCAAGCAGGGTACCAGCGTATTTAGAAAATCATCTTGAACTATTTTCTGTGTTTTGACGTGAATGGACGCTGTCGTTGAAGTTTTATCGCATAAAGTGGATTTTGAAGGTAAAAAGTATTTTTTTCACCGCTTTTATGAACCCTATTCCTAAGGGATGCTTACGTATTTTTCAAAATCATTGGTATCATTTGGAAAAGAACTCATTCAGGTATTTGGTGGACATTTTTCATCATTGTAGGTGCTTAATGTAAAATGATGCGAATTATTTTGTAAAATGAGAGGCCGTTGGCACCCTTGATATCACTGAGGACAGGCACCCTTGATACTAGGATCAAGGGTGCCGACAGGCACCCTTGATACTAAGATCAAGGGTGCCTTGGATTATTCAAGTAGACCTATATTGCAAATCATGTTGACCCTATTGCCTTGTATTGTGAAACTTGATAAGTGTAGCCTGCAATTGATCAATATTTTGCTGCCTTGCTTAGTAATGTTGTAAGCATGCAGTTATTGTTGTAATTTTTTAAAATCACATTTTCACCTGAAGTTTTTATTTTACAGTGCAATATAGATAAAAAACACTCAATCAACATTAATTTTATATTGCAGCAATTCAGTATACCTTATCACAAACAAGGAAGACAGCAAGGCTGCCAAGAGGTCAGATACCTGAACAAAGATGAAAGACGCTGTAGCTGCAGTTCTTCAAGGACAAACCGCTTACAGAGTCGCTAAAGAGACGAACACACGCTATGACGTTGAAGCGATATGTACAAAGACTAATCTTAATCTTTCAACAATTTGCAGAACCTGACTTTGTATCTAAGCAGGTTTTCACAAACAAAGAAGAAAAGGCTCTTGTCCATTATCTCCTGAGTGCAGCACGGAACTTCATTATGGGTTTTCAACAAAGACATCTAGAAAATTGGCAAACCTATGAATTTGCGGTTTCTCTGTCATAAGATATGCCTATTATCATGGTATAATTCAAATGTGCTGGTCCAGAAAAGATTTTATTGCAATGAGTATCAAAAATGGATTTTATTACTTAAAAATAGTGTGTGTTTGGTGTTTATATTATTAGTATCAATGGTGCCTGTGCATAGTATCAAGGGTGCCAACCTATAGGCACCCTTGATACTATTGAGGCTCACACAGTTTTAGGCTAATAACTTCTTTCATGATAGTTTTGCACAAAAGTGCTTGCACCATTGAATAACTTTAAGATATTTCTTCCAGTTAGGCAAGAAATTATTTTCAAATTTAGTATAAAAAAATTTTAAATGACAAAAATTAAAAATTAGTATCAAGGGTGCCAAGTCTCCCCTACATATCGAACCATACACCACCGCGCCCTACGATATGTAGGCCTATCAGATTTGTAGATAATTATCTCAGGATAAAAAGCGTTTTGAAATTTTGACAATCGATGAATATTCACCAGTTTTATTCACATTGTAAAAAGGGTTCCCGATTTATTGGGACACAGTGTATAGAGGCTTCACCGTGGTGGGTCCATCCTATCAAAGCATTCTATAGGACATGACAGACCCAACTCCCTGGTCTGTCACTATGTGCTTCTATTCCAGACGTGATTGTAAGAAGAGCAGTTCATATTATTATGTTCTATATTGCGACCATAATTATAATTATAAATAGCATGGAAGTCTGCAGGACCCTGCTCATGATTAGATTTGTCAATGAATTATTGGTTTGTGAGATCTCCGCATCGGTTGCTTTCTTGAATCATCTCGTTGCGCCGTTTAAAATAATATCACCACTGGATATATATCTCCCATCATACCCATAGGTACCGACAGTATCAATTAGTCAAAATTTATATAGCGCCTCTTCATATCGGCCTCTACTCAGAGGCGTTCCATCTCCTCTCAGATGCCGTCAGATGGACAGCAACTCTCACATGAGGCAATTTGCAAACAAATAATTATTAGATGCAATGGAAGTGACTATATTTACTCTGTAGTTGGTGTTTAAGGGCGCTGATGAGAGGCAGGTGGGTAGATCAGTGAAAGCATCGGAACTCGTCGGAACTTGGTATTGAATGGTCTGCATACAACATGACATCGAGACCGTGTCATCAGTGTTGTTTAGGATTTCCAGATAGTCTGTGTGGTTACCGGCTGCACAACACGCTTCCTGAAATAATATTCGTACATGTATATGAATTCGCTCAACTATATTAGACCAAAGCATTCATTAAATTTAAACGCATAGGCGTACGAGGCGGTGGTCCGGGGGGGCGCAAATGCCCCCCAAATTTCGGGCAATTCTGTTTTTTCGGACAAGCAGACCCGAAAAAATACAAAAAAAATTGTATTTTTCACGACATATTTCAACTTTTTTGCATGGGAAAATACTATTTCCCACCACGAGATTTATTTTTCGGGCAGAAGTAAAATCTTTGACCCCATTGCTGAAATCTCCCGTACGCCTATGATTAAACGCCACTATTCAACTATAATAGGCACAATTCAGCATGCTGTTGTTATTCAAATATCACTCTGAAATTCATTCCTCTGTCTTTTTTTAAACAGCATAATAATATTATATTTAAAACTTCATATACTTTATATAAATGCAAGGCTTAAAGTGTGCCAGGACGGTCATGGACGGCGTCCTAGGGCACTTATTTTAAAATATGAATGCCGTCCTGCCACTTATTTGTCAGAATTAAGAGACTGAAAAGGTATACGGAGCGTCCTGGCACTTCTTTTCTACACTCTAAGGGCCTCCATGCATGCACTACTTTTTCTGCACTTTGAGCGCTGTATAAATGACTATAACATCTTTCATAAATTGATTGTGTGTCCAGTGCGCTCCCCTAAATGTTTCTGGGCCCTTGACATTTGTCCCCTGCGTCCTCTGACTCCTCTCCTCTCTGGGCGAGCCTATACGGACAGTATTAGGCTAAGAAAAGTCATCATCATCATCATCATCGTCCGTGGGTTCAACACCCGTTGGTGTCAATCGCAAGTTTCACTGTTTTTGTGTGTGTGACGTCATGCGATTGATTTCTGTCGTGTTTTTCTTTTTACGGCTGGTAGTATCTGCACCCTACCAACCAACCCTCCTCCTTTTTCCAGGCTTGGGACTGGCACAGGTTGCCCCGTGGCGGAGAAAAGTAGGAAGACAAATTCAGCAGTAGGCTATACTTACGTTGAACTCCATAGTCGCCCAGTAGTAAGCAGAGGTATTTGACAGTGGCAAGATAACGTCGGTTCCCTCAAGTTTAGCTACAGACAAATATCCCATTTTATTGTTTTACTAATTACTAATTATCACCTTGGACATTAATAGCAGCATTATTGCAATGAATCGAGATAGAAACAAGGTTCTCAGATAATTCAAAAATAAGCAGAGAAAACGAGCCTGCTAGGCCTATAGGCTTATAGCTATAATCGGTCACAACGGTCACAGTGGGATAGGCAAGGGGCTGGGGGTCAAACACACCCCCATTGGCTTAGGAAAAGGTTTTTAAGGTTATTTATCCACTTATATAAGGGGAACAAATCCGGACATAAACCCCCAATCATAAATTCCTGGCTACGCCACTGCATGGTCAGTCAGTTTGTTGCAGTTTAACGTCACTGTGTGATAACAGAGATCGTTAGCGTCACCCTCCTCCTTCATCCAGGCGTGGGACTGGCACTGTCAGAGCTCGAATAGTGAAGGAGTCTACTACAGTCGATGCTGCAATAGCAACAGCAACAAGTTGTTGCTAATTACTAATTATCACCTTGGACATTAATAGCAGCATTATTGCAATGAATCGAGATAGAAACAAGGTTCTCAGATAATTCAAAAATAAGCAGAGAAAACGAGCCTGCTAGGCCTATAGGCTTATAGCTATAATCGGTCACAACGGTCACAGTGGGATAGGCAAGGGGCTGGGGGTCAAACACACCCCCATTGGCTTAGGAAAAGGTTTTTAAGGTTATTTATCCACTTATATAAGGGGAACAAATCCGGACATAAACCCCCAATCATAAATTCCTGGCTACGCCACTGCATGGTCAGTCAGTTTGTTGCAGTTTAACGTCACTGTGTGATAACAGAGATCGTTAGCGTCACCCTCCTCCTTCATCCAGGCGTGGGACTGGCACTGTCAGAGCTCGAATAGTGAAGGAGTCTACTACAGTCGATGCTGCAATAGCAACAGCAACAAGTTGCCAACAACAGCATTGACAACAACAACAATAGGCCACTAGCCTACAACTTCAACAATAAAAGGTCTAATAAAAGGCTAACAGATCTAACTGTTATTAATATTAACAATAATATTTACCTCGAAGCAGAAATATTAAAGGAGCTTCTTTTTGAATTTAGGCCTACTAGTCGTGGGACATAAGCTAATAATTAGCCTCTTAAGATTCTAGTTTATTATTTTTTATTATTATTATTGTTATTACCAATATAATAATTGCTATTATGCCTACTAACCTACTTCAACTAATACTATCACTAATATTACTATTAGACCTAACACTGCTGCTGCTGCTGCTGCGTGTGCTTACTTGGTTCGTAGTTCAACTTCAGATTGTCTAACATCAGATTCTGCACGGTGTCTTTTCCCTGTATAGTGAAGATGCACATGAATTTAATTATATTTATAGCATCATCTTCAAATCAAATCAAATCAAATCAATCAAATCAGTTTTTATAGTTTTGATGATCCGATCTCTTAATTAAGATGCTAATTTACGTTGAAATAAATTAGTAAGCTTATATGACTTTCTGAAGTTGAATTGGAGAGTTTTGGGGGACTGTGCCTTTATCAAACATCGGTCTCAAATGTAATTTGCAAATGTAACTAGATAATATTATTTTTGCAGCGCCTAATAAAGAGCAGATTAATCAGTGATACATTGTCTCCGCGCTTGTTAGGCCTATATGATCAGACCTGAAGTTATTAGGCCTATATCACTTAGCTGTTTACAGAAAACTAGAAGGAGCGAACAGCAGTGTACCCAGGCACACACGTAGGCCTACACGTGGCATCCATGCAGTTGCAAAATCGATATGAATTACAATAAGTATGGTTTCTACTTTCTAAGGACTTACGTGGAATGGTACAATGGAGTTCCACATGATCAGAGCAAGGTTGAAGAGCACGATGCAGAACTTACAAACGCCGAACTGAAAAGCATTAAACAACGTAATACGAAAAATGAAATCTTTATCTGCGATGAAACCCGCAATTCTTAGAAATACGAGATGTCCAATATTATTATATTGATGAATACATATTCACTATAAGGACTCGGAAATACATAATTATAGGCCCTACGTTTAAGACTTAACAGTGATAGCAGTTTCATGCGAGAGTGAGACTATAAACCATGTCTTGTTGCGTTGTTGCGCTCCCTGGTGGTGGTGGTGGGTGGTGGTGTGGTGGTAGCCTAATGGTGGTGGTTGTGGTGGTAGCCTAATGGTGGTGGTGGTTGTGGTGGTGGTGGTAGCCTAATGGTGGTGGTTGTGGTGGTGGTAGCCTAATGGTGGTGATAATGATGATGACGGTGGTAGTGGTGGTGGTATAGGTGATGGTGGTGGTATAGGTGATGGTGGTGGCTTTTAGTCATATTATGAGCTCTGGAAAGTTTTGAGCGTTCTGTCAGTTCTCAAATCTTATGTTAAACTTGCACTCTGTCACTCTGTCACTTGACTTCCGGTTTCTCTGACCTATCAGACTTGCAATTGACTTCTCTAATGGATCACGACTATGACAGCTACATCAATTGATAATTTGATACTTATATTATAGTGGCGCTAGAAAAGTCCTTAGATTATAGCATATCAGTCTGCTCGTGGTTTCTGCAAGTGGTTATTGAATAGGCCTACCGACACCACAACTTGACATGTGTCTTTGATGCTAGAGGTTAGACTTGTAGACCAATAAATGGTCATATAGGTCTACAAATGCTGCTCGTCTTATAGAAAAATCTGGTTTTGCTGAATTTTACTTTCGAATCGTTGTGATTCACTTGGATATCATTTGCACCAGACATAATTTTATGAGATGACGTCCACGTCTAGACCAATGAGACTAGTTAGTGCATGCTTGGTTTATGAGCTGCATTCTGTTCAGTATGTAACTCAGTAGGCGGCAGGCCTACATTGTATCATTGAATCATTGGCTGTGGACTCTGTACCATTCTACCACATACAGCCAGCATCTGATCTGATAGCACGTCATCTTAACCACCGATAAGGGTGTCGCTCTGAGTCTTTTATCACTCGTAGTATATTATGCGTTACCGAGTGTTACAGGACTTGCCCAATGCCCATGTATATGAGCTTAAACCTACACACACACACATACACACACACGCACACGCACGCACACACACACACACACACAAACACACACACAAACACACACACAAACACATTGCGTCAGCTGGCTACCTTTATGACGGCAAGCCACAATAATGAGAAGCCATGATATCAAAAGACCAGATCGATCTTAGGGAAACGCATGACATGTATTGCGCCTACACAATGTTTATTAAGTCGATTGATTTATGATCATGATTTAAGATTGGCGATTTCAGACTGAAGTTCTTCCTACCTTCTACTAAAGTACAGCTCCGGTTTATAATGCCTTCCCCTCCCTCCCTCCCTCCCTCCCTCCCTCCCTCCCTCCCTCCCTCCCTCCCTCCCTCCCTCCCTCCCTCCCTCCCTCCCTCCCTCCCTCCCTCCCTCCCTCCCTCCCTCCCTCCCTCCCTCCCTCCCTCCCTCCCTCCCTCCCTCCCTCCCTCCCTCCCT